>JAQIFY010006109.1:0-10551 GCA_028533085.1 Varecia variegata
ATGTGGTTAAAGAAGACATGATAGAATTCCAACATAATTGCATGTAAGCCAGTAGAGGTTTATAAGAATCAAACTACTATAATACGCTTGTATTATTTAGGAAATGAAGATATATTAATATTTGTGATTAATTTTAGAATTTCTGAAGTACCTTTATTAGTAAACGGTCAAGGACAGCCTCTAAAAGAATAGAAATAAATAGAAAAAGTGTGCACAAATTCCAAACTGGAAGAAGTGAAATAAACAAACAAACAAATAATGTTAGAGGAAGAAAAAACCCGAAAGGTTTAGCAAAAGTTTCTGGAACCCATCCATGCCTTCTCAGCCTGTGCTGGAGTCAAGCTGCAGGTTCCCGGGATGGCAGTGCCTCTGTCTGCCTAGGTCCTGCAGAGGGAATGCCCCGGGAGCCACCCTCCACCAGACAGAAAGGAAACTGGTAGACAAATACCTCAGCTTCCTCAACCCTGGGAGGGGCGGTTCTGAGGTGCCCTCCCCCACCCACCACCCAGCGTATCCACTGGAATTAAACCTGTTGCCACAGTGGCAACCCATAATTAATACGCTCTTTCTTGGTTTCCCTCCTTTTCCTGTCTCCTCTTACCTCCCAGTTCCCTCATGCTCACACTTCCTGGGATAACATTCCCCAAAACCACGTAGACCCACATCTGTGTTGCAAGGCCTGCTTACTGGGAATCAAAATAAGGCAAAAAACCAACAGAGGAGGTAAAAAGAGGTATATATAAATGCATGAAAATAAAAAAATGACCAAAAAAATTATAAAAATTAATGCAAACACAGAAATGATGATATCTGAAAAACTGCATTTATTTCACATAGTAAGACAGGTTGTCAGACTGGATTAAAATGAGATTGTACTCAGCTTTACACTATTTACAAAAGGCTCACCTAAAAAACTAAAGATGCAGAAATAGTAAAAATGAAAAAAAAATACAAGAAAGCATGTGATAGGCAAAAAATCATGAAGGAGATGTTTGGTAAACAAAGTAGTAGCAGACAGACATATTTTAAGGCTAAAATAATGATGGATAAAATGGTCATTGTGTAAGGATGATGATCCACTCAACAGTAACATAAAACAATTACAAACTCGTTTGTACTTAGTAAAATAAACTCAAAATAAACAATTTTGATTATTTCTCTGGCAGAGGGCCCATGACCTTGTCTCCCATTGGCCAGTTTTCATGTATTTTTATTATATTTTAAGACTAAGTATGCTTATTTTCCATTATGACCTCTTATTTTATCCATGAATTTATTAATTATGACAGTATGATACAGGCATAAGGATAGATACATAGATCAATGAAATAGAATTGGAAATCTGGAAATAAGCCCTTACATTTATGATAAAACTATAAAACTCTTGGAAGAAAATTCAGGAGGATGGCTCTCTTTATGATTTTTCGACTCTATGATGTTGCAAAAGCCATATGCATTCAGTAGAAATTCAGCATTTCAAGTACTCATACAACCATGCTGTTTTTAACTTTCAGTATAGTGTTCAATAAATTACATGAAATATTATTTATGAAATATAATAAATTTCACTTTATTATAAAATAGGCTTTGTGTTAGATGATTATGTCCAACTGTAGGCTAACATAAGTGTTCTGAGAACATTTAAGTTTGGCTAAGCTAAGCTATGATGTTCAGTAGGGTGGGTATATTAAACACATTTTCTACGTATGATATTTTCAACTTGCAATGGGTTTATTGGGATATAACCCCATCGTAAGTCAAGTAGCATCTGTACAAATGTCCAACAAGCATATGAAATGATACTCAACATTACTAATCATTCAAGAAATGCGTATCAAAACCACAATGAGACATCACCTCACACCCATTAGGATGGCTAGTATCAAAAAACCAGAAAATAACAAGTGTTGGCGAGGATGTAGAAAATTGTAACTCTGGTACAATGTTGGTAGAATTGTAAAATGGGGTAATGGCTATGGAAACAGTATGGCAGTTCCTCAAAAAATTAAAAAATAGAATTATATGTAATCTAACAATCCAATTTTGGGGTATATACCCAAAAGAAAAGAAAGCAGGGATTCAAGGAGATGTTTGTAGCAGCATTGTTCATAACAGTCAAGAGGTGGAAGTAACCCAAGTGTCTGTCAATGGATTGATTTATAAAATGTGGTATATACACATAATGGAATATCATTCAGCCTTAAAATGAAAGGAAATTCTGACACATTCTACAACATGGACAAGGCTTGAAAACACTACGCTGAGTGAAGTAAGCCATTTCAAAAAAGAGCAAACATTAAAATGACTCTATTTATATGAGAAACCTGGAGTAGTCAAATTCATAGAGACAGAAAATAAAATGGTGGTTGTCATTGGATGGCAGAAGTGAGAGATAGAAAATCATTGTTTAATGGGTAAAGAGTTACAGTTTTAAAAGATGAAAAGAGTTCTGGAGCTGGATGGTGGTGATGGTTGCACAAAAATATGAATGTGATTATTGCCACTGAACTGTACACTTAGAAGTGATTAAAACACTAAATTTTATGTATATTTTATCACAATTAAAAATATACAATAAGTTATATAGGAGAGGGTATATACACATGTGTATTATAGATATACACATACATACATACAAATATTCAACTTACGGAGTGCAGTTATATGCCACATAACAATGTTTCAGTCAACAACAATGGTCCTGTGGGATTATAATACTATATTTTTACTGTACCTTTCTATGGTCAGATACACAAATTCTTACCATTCTCACAATAGTAACATGCTGTACAGGTTTATATCCTAGGAGCAATAGACTATACCACATAGCCTAGGTGTGTAGCAGGCTATAAACCATCTAGGTGTATGTTAGGTATACTCTGTGATGTAACACAACAATGAAATGGCCTAAAGACACACTTCTCCAAACGTATCCCCATTGTTAAGTGATGCATGACTATACAATAAAAAACAAAAAGCCAGAACATACTACACCCCAAAAAGAGAACATTGCCAGTACCTGTGAATAGAACCCCTATGAGTCCCCATACCCTGAATTTTGTCTCTCAACATCCTGTTTTTAAGGAAATAATTTACCACATATGTATGAATCTCTAAATAACATTGTTATTTTGCTTTTAAGCTTTATAAGATCATTTTTGTGCAAAACATAGTATTCTATGGTATTCTACAGTGCAACTTGCTCAACATTCTAAATGCTTGTGTGGGGCTGTATGTAGCACTAGCTCAATCTTGATTTTTTGTTCACTCCATTGTGAAATGTACCTGTGTTATGATCTAAATTTCATTGGCTGTTTCTTGGTCTGTGTGTTTTGCAGTGTAGACAAATGCTACCCAGCATCGAGGTGAAGAGCCCAGGGTATGAAGCCCTGCTGTACCTCTCACTGCTGTGTGGCTACACCGGGCTCTACTTCCACCTGCTCCTTAGCTTCCTGGGCCGTGAACTGGGAGTAATTATAATGTCTAACTCATAGCTTTTTTGTGAGGATTAGTTGTGTTAATATTTTTACAATGCTTTGAAGAGTGCTTCCACATAGTAAACACTCTAAAAACACATATTAAACAAAAAACAAACAAACTCCATTATGAAATTCACGTGTGCATTTCTTGGGCATTTCTTTGCTCACCTATAAGAATTTCTCAAAGCTTTACAAAGCTTAAGTTGTTAAAATTCATGCTTTGTGAAATTAATTCAGTGGAGTGACAACCGGTATTTTTTTTAATGAAATGGTAATGAATAATCATTTTAAAAAGACAGCATGGTATACGGGGTAAAGACAGCTTCACTTGGTTTCTATTATATTATGTGTACTGGTACATGTATTACGGCCACAATTTAAAATGTTGTTTTGGGAAAATCCCGGGATGGTGTAGAAAACTGCCCTTCAAACAGAGGTGGTGCTGAGGGACCAAAGAAATGACCCAGACCAATATAGGGTGGTGACTTAGATGAGTTTTTTATTTTTTTTTATTTTTAACACTGTTAGTTTTATTTTTTTCCCTGTAGTTTCTCTATTTGATTTATTTCTGCTCTGGTCTTTATTTCCTACCTTCTGTTAACTTTGGATTTAGTTTGTTCTTCTTTTTTTAAGTCCTTGAGTTATAAATTTAGGTTTTTAATTTAAAATCTTTCTTCTTTTTTGTTTCATATTTAGATGAGTTTATTAGAGGTGACTCACGCCGGGCTCTCATTCCTAGTCAAGATAGGAATCCACCCAGCACTCACTCCTGGGAGGCAGGAGTTGTTCAGAGAGTGAGATCCACACTGCCTGCCTGTTTGTGGAGCCTTAAATTTCTTTATGGCAAGGAATACAGAGCTCGCTCTCTGCATCATTGTCTATTTACATACAATACAGGTTCTGCATGCACAGTACTTCCCATGGGGCCGGGGACTTTAGTACTACAATGAACTAAAGGGTACTAAGGCAACTAAGGCTGCTTAACAGTTCAAACTGGTCTTACGACTTAGGAACATCAAGTGCAGGTGTCTTTTTTATAGAATGTCTTTTTTTCCTTTGGGTAAATACCCAGTAGTGGGATTGCTAGATCTTATGGTAATTCTATTGGCAATCTTTTTGACAAGCTGTCATACTTTTTCCATAGCTGCTGCACCATTTTCCATTCCTACCAACAGTGCACATGTGTTCCAATTTCTCCTGTGTAATATTGATAAAGAAGGATTCCGAGGCTGCCTCTGGTGGCTAAAGAAGAGGAAGGCATGGTTGACTGGAGCCATCTGCCATGGACATGGTAGGGCAGCAGCGGCAGGCACGCGGGGGTATGAAGGTCCTGACTTACAGGCAGGCCCTGTTCCCTCTTGCATGGCCACGGGTGACCTTACCAGCTGCCGCCTCAGCAGCAGAAGTCAGCTACTTGCTCAACCTCACTCAGAGTCAGGGAAACAGGAATATAATTAACTATGAGATATAACTTCTTACCATTCAACTGACGAAAATTAATAGGATTTAGGAAATTCATGGCTGGCAAGGGATTAGAGAAAAAGGACTTTTTGTATATTGCTGATGGGATTATAAATTACTACAGTCATTTCAGAAAGTAATCTGTTCTATGAAAATTAAAAATGCATCTAACTTTTTACCAATAATCCGCTTTGGGGAATATATAATAGCACAGAAATAAAATTGCTAGCATGTAAGAATAGATGCACAATGATATCTTTGTAGCATTCTTTGTGGCAGGACAAAACCCCAGAAAAATGGGATTACTGTATATTTATTACATTACAACCTGATTATTTCTCTTGATAGAAAGTAGTAGAAAACTTGTAAAAGAAAAAGTGTCCATCACAATATATTGATTATAGATCAGCATATGATTATATGAGCACAAAGAAAAGTCTGGAAGGTACAGACACAACTGTTAAAACAGCACCTGGAGGTAGTGCTCTTGGGCTTGAGGTAATGAGTTTGCCCTACCAGGGGCTAGAGAGTGAGTAAAATGCAATAGACACTGTTAAGAAATGGAAGCTTATTCCAGAAGTCTCCAGAACATGTTGTGATGGGTGGGGTATAGTCCTTAGCAAAAAGACTCGATTCAAATACTAAGTCAGCTACTGGCTGAGAGAGTCTACCTACTCTCTTGGAATATTAATCACTTGCTTGCCAACTGGAAAATTCCTGTTCATCCTTAGAGTCCCAGTTTGAGCATCTCCTTCCTTGTGAACATCTCCTGACCAGAGACTGTTTCCCATCCAGGAGGCTCCCTCTACCTAATGCAGGTACGTCCTACAGACTCCCTCTACCTAACGCAGAACTCAGCCATGACCTCAGCTGCTATGAATTGCAGTATGAATCTCTTATGTAAACTTAAACTAATCCTCATGGTGCCAAAGATATTTTTTTCAAAAGATATTTGGAAAACAACAACAACAAAAAACCAAGTGAATCCTGAAGTGGGAATTCATTACCATCTCTTCTCTCCTGTTCATAGGGCCGGGAACCGCTCCCCCCCCAGCTGCAGAAACCGGGTAGAGAAGGGAAGGCCTGACACCCACAGAGGCCCCAGTAGCTGTGCTGCTGACACTGGACAGAAGGGGACTTGGGGTGGAAAAGATGGAGGGTCAGCAATTGAGGAGAATAGAAGTGGGATGGGGAACCCCCAAAAGTATGGTAAGAGATCTCAAGCTCTTGCAAGGATGGACCAGGGATGGGACAGCACCAGAGTTTTCTCTCCTCATTGTCAATGGTTTGGTTTAACTCTGGAGCCTTTGCAGCTAGAACTTCTTGCTTCAGTTGAACGGTGGCAAAGGCCATAGTTGGGGTAGGGCAGGGGAATCCACTCCCTTCGACATTCCAACAGGCTTCCAAAACCCGGATGATCAACAGTTAAATGACAGACATGGGAAGGTTGATCTCTCAGACACACCACCCTGTGGGACAGGACAGGAGTAACCAGTGAGTCACGCTGAAACAGATGCTGCTCCAATAGTTAGTTACTATGTGCCAGAAATAGACCTGGTTGGTCATAGAAAAGGTAGAGGTGTGATTAGCGTTTATTTCATTTCCTCCTTGTTTGTAGTTTCTGGTTTTAATAGGTGTCACCTCTCCCCTACGTTCCTGGGGGCCTAAAGAGATGCTGATTCTAGTCCAGCCCCAGGCCAGGCCCGGGGTATTCCGGATGAAACCATACACTGTACTTTGCTAGAGATTAGTTCAGAAAGAAAGGACTTAGGCCAGTCCACAGTGTGATTTCTCTGGCAGAAGAATTTGTGACCTACTTGGGAATAAGTGGCTGTGAAGAGGGTGCTTTTTTGGGTGCTTTTGAGAAAGAACTTCTTGGTCCTTGCGGGAGATACACCAGGGACCTGTAGCTGCCCCTTTCTTTGGATGTGAGACCTGGGACTGCTGCAGCCGACTTCTACCTCCATGGGGAAGTGTCACCTGGAGGGGGCCAGGACTAGGAAATCACAGAGACCAGAGCCAGAGCTCTGCCTGACCCACGCCTGACCACCAGGCTGCCTCTGGATGTGGTCGGTTTTATGGCCAGTAACTTCCTGTGTGGAGACAGAGGGTGGAAGGAGTTAGCATGCAAAGAGCAGCAGAGGAGAGTCGAATGCAAAGCCAGAGGTGTGAGTGCTGGACGAGATTCAAGGCAGGGAGTGGACAGAGGTGAAGGCAGGGAGGCAGACAGGGCATAGGAGGGACAGGAGACCAAGGAAATGAGCCTGGCGAGTGTCTTTCTCCCTGAATTTCCTTTTTTCTCAGCTACAGATGGGGACAATCATTCTCACACCATACAGCAAGCATGCAAAAGCTTCTGGGTTGGCCAGGTATGCAGTAGGTGCTCACAGCACAAGCCCTGGGTGGGGGTTGCCCACCCTTGTGCAAATGGTACTGGAGCCTTCCAACCCCATTTCCCTGTCTTGGGCAGAAGGGCCTCCCTTCCAGGGCTACTAAGTAGTTGTGGGTCTGAGCTCCTCTGGGGTTTGCAACAGAGGTAAATGTTTGACAGCAGCTCTTAAGCAACAGCAACAGCTAAGATGTTCATGAAAAAAAAAATTCTATTAAAATTGGAGCTGTGCTTACCCTCTGACCAAGTAATGCCATTTCTAGGAATTTGTCTCAGAGACATACAACAAAGCAATACAGACATGCATTGATGGTTGTTGCAGTGTGTTTGTAATAGAAAAAACAAAAAAAATCACTAATAGGGCAAGAGTGAAATAAATAATAGTATATTAAACTGAGAACAGCTTGGCCCCTGGCATGTACTAGGCAATGGTCAGTAAGTGTTGAATAAATACATGTGTAAATAAATAAATAAAGTGCAATGTGACCACTTGGAAGAATAAGGTAGATCTAAATCAACTGAAATGGATGCCCAAGATTGTTAAGTGAAAAAGGCAAGTTGGCAAGTTGCAGAACAGCATGTATAGTTTGTTCTTGCTTTGTAAAATAGATTGTCTCTCTTTCTCTGTGTCTCTGTCTAAATACCTTCAAACACACTGAAAATATCTGTAAAGCAACAGAAGACACAGGTTGGTGTTAACTTCTAGAGAATGGCCTCGGGAGACCTGTTCTCCAATCTGCCTTTTTCATTCAACAATATGCATTAGACAAATTTACATGAAAATAAGTACAACTCTACTTCACAGTCCTGATGACTGCCCAATATATCATTATATGGAGTTTTCATTATTTGTGTTGATGTTTAGGTTATTGCCAATTTTTCACAATTATAAATAGTGCCAAGATGAACATCCTGTGCATTTATCTTTGTCTGTATAGAGTGTATTACTAGGTGCTAGAACAAATGAGAAGTTTTTCATGTTTACATTTGACACTCTGTGTTTGTTGATTAATTTCAAAGCCACGAAATGGCTCACCACTTACCAGCTGCAAGACCGTGAACCAGATAACCTCTGAATCTCAGTTTCCTCCTCTTGAAATAGGAGCATTCATCCCGAGGGGCTGTCGTGACGATAAAATACGATTAATGAATGTAAATTGTTTAGCTCACAGAGGCTCACAGTAAGGACAGCAGGGACAAGAAGAACCCGGCAATGAGAGCAACCATGCTGTCCCCTTGAGCCTTGAGGCTCAACGAAGGGTAAGAGAGAGGTCAAAGCTGCAGCAGGACCCAAGTGGTGGCCGTGGGATTGGCAGGGGAGCCCGGGCGCGGGCAGTAGGCACTTGCTTCTCCTGTCCTACCCAGACTTTCTCCTCTTACTTCCCAAGAGCTAGGCCATGCGGACCACAGGGCTCATGTGGTTGGCAGAGGGGATGACTCTCCCACTCGGGGACAGCAAATCCAGGGCCACGGCAGCTTGGCTGGCACCAGCCACGTTGCAGAGCCCACAGAAACCCCATCGCTGTGGTGTCAGGTCCGCTGCTGTGGAGGCCCGAGGCTGCCAGCTGGTCTTGGGAAGAGCCACTGATCCATGGACATGGGTAGGTCACCCACCCCCCAGGGGATGGCCAGAGATCTTCGAAGGGGAGAAACCCAGCCAATGGCAGGAGTGGGCAGGGGACTCAGATCTGAAGTCATTTATTGGCCTTGATGTAACTGCTTCTAGCCTCTTAAACATCCAGGCTTCATGTGGCTGAAGAAATGGCCCCTGAGTGGCTTTGAGAAGGCTGAGTTAGTGGCAGTTTCCTTTGGTTCAAGGAATTGAATGGGAACCATGAAAAGACACTTTCTTTTCTTCATCAGATCAGAAGAAAACTCTGAACTGCTAGGACACTTGAATTTTATTTTTTCAGCATTCCATCTCCGCTAGCCTTTCAGAAATCAAAGAATCTTAGAACAGAAAGAGGATCATTAAAACCTTCTTCCACTTGGTGTGGTTGTGCAAGCCTCATGGCAGAGGAGGGGCTGGAATCTGCCCCTGCCCCTTTCCCGCCGTGCAGCTCCAGTCAAAGGGCTGCAGGACTGAGCTGCGTCGTCTCCTTGTGGAGAGTGGAGTGAGGCTCTCCACCTGCCAGGAGTGCCGCGAGCACTGGACACAGCACCGCCGAGGAAGCGCAAGACGCCTGGCACATGGGATGTGCTGCTGATGATTCGTATTCGTTTCTCCCCTGCAGAGCCCTGAGACTGCAGCGGGAGACAGGTGGAATGAAGCATGAACTTCATTCATTGTGCCGGGCGCTGTTCTAGACACTGGACGGACAGCCACGGCTCTCGTAGAGTTCACGTTCAAGCGAGAGATTTTAGATCATAAAACAACACACTTATCAAAAATAAGCTTGATGATTACTGGAAAGAAAAGATAAGCAGAGTAAGGACATGGGGTGTGATGTGGGTGTTGGTGAAAAGGTGTCAGGGAAGGACTATCTAAAGAGACCTGAAGGAAGTGCGGGCAGAGGACATCCAAAGAAAGAGCAAGTGGCAACCCCTGAGCAGGGAGCGTGGTGCCTGGGAAGAACCCTGTGGCTGGGGCAAGCTGAGGGAGATGAGGTTGAAAAGGGGCCATTGGACATGTCACTAGGAATTCGAAGGCACGGGACGGGTTAAGCGAAGGCTTGGAAGCGTTTCCCATATGGGTGAGGCAATTTGATTTACATTTTTTTTTTTTTTGCCATTTTTCAAGCCATTTATTCTGTTACAGTATGTGACATGTTAAATATATGATTAACTTTATAAGAAATGCCAAACTGTTTTCCAGAGTGGCTGTGCCAGTTTGCATTCCCAACAGTTCAATTTAGTTTTTTTTTTATTTCAGTTTATTATGGGGGTACAAAAGTTCTGGTTATATATATTGCCCATGCCATCCCCATCCCCCTGAGTCTGAGCTTCAAGCGTGTCCATTCCCCAGACAGTGCACATCGCACTCATCATGTAGGTATACACCCATCCCCTCCCACCGCCCCCCGCCTCTGTCCGATACCCAATTGGTGTTATTCCCAAATGTGCACTTAGGTGATGATCAGGGAAACCAATTTGCTGGTGAGTACATGTGGTGCTTATTTTTCCATTCTTGGGATACTTCACTTAATAGAATGGGTTCCAACTCTCTCCAGGAGAACCAAAGAGATGCCATATCACCGTTATTTCTTATAGCTGAGTAATACT
>JAQIFY010000611.1:0-14924 GCA_028533085.1 Varecia variegata
ATGTGCACTTAGGTGATGATCAGGGAAACCAATTTGCTGGTGAGTACATGTGGTGCTTATTTTTCCATTCTTGGGATACTTCACTTAATAGAATGGGTTCCAACTCTCTCCAGGAGAACAAAAGAGATTCTATATCACCGTTATTTCTTATAGCTGAGTAATACTCCATGGTATACATATACCACATTTTACTAATCCACTTATGTATTGATGGGCATTTGGGTTGTTTAAGTGACCCTTTTAAAATGTCATGTTTAGATCATATAATTCCTCTTTTCAAAACCCTATAATGGCTCTCAATTTCACTCTGACTAAAAGCCAGCATCCTTACAATGGCTTACCAAGCCCAGATGTCAGTGGTCCCCAACCTTTTTGTCACCAGGGACCGTTTTCATGGAGGACAATTTTTCCACACACGGGGGGCGGGGGGTGGAGGCATGGTTTCGGGATGATTCAAGTGCATTACATATATTGTGTACATTATTTCTATTATTATTACATTGTAATATATAATGAAATAATTATACAACTCAGCATAGGCTAGGGACCCCTGCCTTGTGTGATCCTATCTCCTGCAACTTCTCTGACTCATTACCTACTCCTGCCCAGGTTCTCTCTGCTCAAGCCACACAGGCCTTTTTTTTTCTCAAACGTGCGAGGCAGCTATCACCTTCGAGCCTTTACTTTTAGTTGTTTCCTACCTCTAGTATGCTCTTCCCTCATCTCCATCAAAATCTGCTTTGCAAGCAGGCCTGTTCTGATAATCCTATTTAATAGTGCAACTTGCAGCCCATGACCCCGGCATCCCTGATGCCCCTAGCTCTACTTTTTTCCCCTCCAAAGTGCATATACCCTTGACATAATTTGAAAAATAAATTACAAAGAAGTTAATGATTTATTATCTGTCTCCCCTTGTTAGTATGGAAGTTCCTCAAGGGCAGAGATTTCAATCTCTTTTGTTTAATACCTAAAACAATGTTGCCACATAATACTTACCAATAAATACCTGTGGATAGAATGCATGAAAGGTTTTTTAACGTGGTGGAGTAACAGCTGTGAGAATTATGCACAAAGAGCAAGGAGAGTGAGGAAGGACTATGGAACTGGGTAGGAGGGTAAAGAACTTTGTAAGGCTGAGAGGCCTAAGCTGAATCTCAAAGGAGATCCAGGAGACAGTGTAAAGAAGGGAAAGGAGTGTTACAGGAAGAACAGATTGCACAGATGAGCATGCAACAGTTTTCAGGGATGAGTAGCATGAGGGGGCAGTTAAGAGAGATGAGCTTTAGACGTTAAAGAGAATCAAATCACGAAGCCTTTTGTGTACCACAGCAAGGAGCATTGAACCAATGCTAGAGGCAGCTCCTTATAGGAAACCATTGAAGTATTTAAACTGGCCACAATGTGGAAGATAATTGAAAGTAGGAATCACAGTTAAAATGCTACTGCAGTAGTCCAGGTAAGAAGCCATGTGGGCCTGCGCTGAGCCATGTCTTTGGGGACAGGGACGGGGTCACATTCAAGAGATATTTAGGAGGTGTTATAAAAAAGGTACAGATGGCCTATTGGATATATTGGGTGAAGGTTGAATTTCTGAGTTGGGTGATTAGGGAATGACAGTGTCCATAGATGAAATAGGAATTAGAGGGGAAAAGTTTGGTTTTGGTCAAAGAGAATTTAGTTTCAGACATGGCACACTTAAGATACTGATGTGAGTTTGAGGTGTTGATGCGGTCAGCATCCTTGTTGAAGTGAGGTCTCTATGTTGGCAAGCATGAGCTATATATCTCAACATTGTACTATAAAGCTGGTTGTTAGAGCCAAAAAAGTGGATAAGACTGTTTGGGAAAAAGCTCAAAGTGAGTTTCCTAGAGTCTCAGAGAGAGTGGCCAGAGGAGGCCAAACAGGGCCCTCTCTCAAGTGGGATCTGAAGAGCAGGGGCCCTATTTGTCTTTGCCCTTTAATTCACCAGGTTGTTTCAGAGAAAGAAATTAAATTCAAACTATTGACATCAAAGAGAAAAAAAAAATGCTATTTTTCTAAAACCTGAGAGAAATTGAAAATTTCATACTCAAAGCACATTTTACTTTTAGAGTTCAGATAAACAACTATCTGTAATGCCCTATACAAATAGCAAGATTTAGTAGAGATTTCAGCTACTTTTGCTGAAATATGACATGCAAAGGCTAAAAGATAAGGACAGAAAATAAATGACTTAATATTTTATATCCACTTGGGGGCACTATGAAACTGCTTATCATTTTAGAGTCAAATATGCATAATTTATTCTTAGTTCATTACGTATCAGTGCAGAGGTTACAGACTCAATTATTCATTGGTGCCTGAGGAAATCAATATAAATTGTGATATGGCATTAGTTTAAATCTGAAAAAGAAAAAAAAAAGGCCTCTTCTAGATCTGCTTAGTCCAATACATCAGCCACTAGTCACATGTGGTATTTACATTTAAATGAATTAAAATTAAACATTGCTTGTACTAGTCACAAGTGCTTACTAGCCACATGTGACAAATGGCCACTGTATTGGAGAGCACAGATAGAGAACATATTCATCAACACAGACAATTTTTTACTGGACAGTGCTGTTCTACTGTAACTCCAGTAACCATCATACTGATAACTAACTACTAGTTATCACTTCCTTGAAAAGCTGATAGAATTTACCTGTAAAACTATCTATAGATGATATTTCTTTGAAAATATTTTTGGTGATATTACTGATTCAATTTCTTTAGTAGCTATAGAAAACTTCAAGCTTTTTATTTCATTTTGAATCAGTTTTTGCTATTTTTTACAGAAATTTCTCCATTATGTGAAAATTTTCAAGTTATGAACATGTTCTCAAATTAATCTCTTAATCTCTTTTTTATATTCAGTGATTTTCCCTTCTTCATTCCTAGTATTATTGCTTTTGCTTTCTCTTTTTTTCTTTATTAATCTCAATAAAATTATATCTATTTTACTAGTCTTTTCAAAGAACCAAACTCTTACATTTCTTGATCCTTTCTATTGACAGTTTCTTTGCTATTTCATTGATTTTTGCTCTTTATCTTTACATTTAAAGATAAAGATATTTTTTACAGATATCTTTAATGTCTGTATTTCAAATATCTTTGCGTTTATTTTGTTATTTTTCTAGCCTTTAATTTGGATGCTTAGCTAATTAATTTTCAGCCTTTTCTCTTTTCCAAAATAAGTATGCAAAGCTATATATTTCTCTCTAAATACCAATTTCACTTCAACACACAAATTTGATCCATGTATATTTGTTATGCTATAGATAAATTTGTATTTCTACCCTCATTTGTTTTTATTTGTATTAACCCATTCTTTCTGTGCTTCCTTTATTCTTTGTTTATCTTTTGTTTTTTGTTTGTTTTATTTTTTAGTGTTATGTTTGTTTTCCCATTCCATATTTTCCCCTCTACTGGTTTGGAAGGTTTAGAGTTTTTCTATATTTTTTAGTGATTAACTTTAAAATTTAACATGCTTATTTAACTTCATAAAGATTTAAGTTAAACAAATATCTTAGTCTCCCTACCAAACAATACAAAAACTTTAATGTATTTTAACTTCATTAGCATGACTTACATGACACTGCAGTGTAATATTTTAGTTTTATCCTATTATAAACCCACAGACTATTATAGTTTTATAGAGATAATATTTATTTAGATTCACATAAACATCTCTATTTTATATATTTCTTATATCTCAGTTTATTCTTTTGGGATAATCTCTCTTTTTGAAATATGTCCTTTAGATTTTCTTCTAGCAATACTCTATTGATAGTAAATTATCTGTTTACATAAAAGTGTTTTAAATTTACCCTTGTTTTTGTAAAGATTGTTTTTTTCAGGTTCTCAATTTTAGACTGACAGTTATTTTCTTTTTGCACTTTGAGGATATTATTATACTGACTTCTGATTTCCATCATAGTTATTAGAATGTCTTCCATTGTCTGATTATTATTTCTATGAAGGTGACTTTTTTCTCTGGCTGCTTTTTTTTTCCAAGACTTTATTTTTTTAGAATAGTTTTAGGTTCACAGAAAAATTAAAAGGAAAGTATAAAGATATCCCATATATTCCCTGCCCACACACATGCATAGCCTCTCCCATTATCAACATCTCCCACAAGAGGGGTACATTTATTTGTTGCAACTGATAAACCTACATTGATATATCATTATCACCCAAAGTCCATAGTTTATATTAGGGTTCACTCTTGGTGTTGTACATTCTATGGATTTGGACAAATGTATAATGACATATCCACCATTTTAGTTTTATACAGAGTAGTTTCACTGTCCTAAAAATCCTGTGTTCTTACTATTTATTTCTTCCTCTGTACCCCAGCTCCTGTCAACTAATGATTATTTTACTGTCTGCATAGTTTTATCTTTTCTGGAATGTCATATAGTTACAATTTTATAGCATGTACCCTTCTTGGATTGGCTTCTTTCTCTTAGTAATATGCATTTAAGATTTCTTCATGTCTTTTCATGGCTTGGTAGCTCATTTCTTTTTAGCACTGAATAATATTCCATTGTCTGGATAGTTTACTTATCCATTCACCTACAGAAGAATGTCTCAGTTGCTTCCAAGTTTGGGCAATTCTGGATAACCTGCCATAAACATCCATATGTAGGTGTTTGTGTAGACTTAAGTTTTCAACTTCTTTTGGCTGAAAAATTGGTGTGATTGTTGGATTGTGTCATAAGAGTATGGCTAGTTTTGTAAGAAACCATCTGGCTGCTTTTCAGATCTTCTATTTACCCTCTGTGATGTGCAGTTTCACTATAATAGGGCTAATTGTTGATTTTTAAATTTTTAATCCTGTTTGGAATATAGTATGTTTTCAAGTCTATGGAGTCACGTATCTTCTTGATTCTGAAAAATTCTCAGCCATTATCTCTTCAAACTTTTTTATTTTTAGAAATTTCATTTGCTTCTTTTCCAGATCTATTTTTCCTTTATGGTTTTTTGCTTTTTTCTCAAACATGTGATTCCATCATTTATTTCTTTTAATAATTTCATATGGAACAATTTTATATTCTATATCTGCCAATTCTAGTATTTAAAGTTTTTGAATTGAAATCTATTATTTTGATTTTTTTCCTAACAATGTCTTATGATTTCTTACTGTGTTGGGGGTCTCCAAGATCATCCCTATGTTTGATGATTTACTAGAAAACTCATAAGATTTAGCATATGGTCAAACTCATGGCTACGATTTATTATAGCGAAAGTGAATGGATGCAAAGCACAAACTTTCTAGAGTCTCTTCCAGTGGTTCACATAGGATGTGCACAATTCCCCCAGCAATGAGTTGAGACCAAACTGAAATACCTACCAGAGACGCTCACTAGAGACTTAGTACTCTGCATTTTTTCTAGGACCTGGTCATATAGGTACCCTTTGTCTAGCATGTACCAAAATTTTAAACTCCAGAAGGAAAGCAGCTTGTTTAGGCACAATGGGCCACTCTTATCATTTAGACAAGGTGGTAACTCTCCTGGAATCTGAGTTCCAAGATACCAGCCAAGGGCCTACCTTGCAAGCAGCCTTTTTTCAAGATAGCAGTCTCGAGCCCACAGTTAACTTTTTTCTATATGCTTACCTACTAGTGAATTTGTAGATCTTTTTATTTTTTTTCCTTCAAGATTAAGGAAGGAGAATTTGTTGATCTTTGTTTGTGATCTCCTATTTGCTTGATCTCAATCACTGGAAATTCCAGAGGGAGCCAGGATTTGCTATTAATTTAAACCAGCATCAGTATCAATTAGGTTGGATTAAGTTTTGCCATGGTAACAAACAACCCCAAAATATATCAATAGCTCAAAATAACAAAATTTTATCTCTCACTCATGTCTACAGGGGAGGTGGAAACTCTGCTCTGTGCTGCCCTCACTCTCACGCCCAGGCTCTCTAGTACCCCAGTCTCAGTTGGCTTGGCACTGCCTCTTAAAATTACCATTTGAAAGTGACACCCTGCACTTCTACTCACAATTCAATGGCCAAAGAGGTCATATGGCTTCATGCAATCACCATGTGTCTAGAAAGAGGAGCGCTAGAAATATATGCTGAACAGCACTAATTAATACTTGTTAAAAGGTATAGCAATGTTCTTTCTTACTGTGCTTCAATCAGAGGTTCCTAACCTGTGATATGTTGTCTCCTAGGGGCTGCTCAGTATCGAGTGAGACATGAGTCATAAAAGTATTCTGTTTTTTCTTGGCCATATCGTTTTAGAGGGTGTGTATTTGATACTAGCAACTTTGGAGTTCTCTCCATGGTTTTTCTACTATCCCCTTCTTTTCTTCCTCTGTTCTTTTTCTCCACTTTTACCTCCAAAAAGAAAGTATATTGTTTTGGAAGAGGGAAATGTATTCTTAATTACATTAATTGTTACTTAATAGTTAAGGTAATAACTATAGTTTATTGTGTAGGTAAAGATATATACATTTATATGGAATAATTTGTATGCCATGATATTAGAAATATACTAAATTAGCACATTTGAGAGAATAAGGTCAGAAAGGTCCCTATAGCCACAGGTGAGGAAAGAGGAGGTGATGGTAGACGGCTATTTACATTCTTGCTACCACAAGATTGAAGTAAGGCATGGACACAGTTGGTGTTCAGTCAAGTGAAACAGAGGATCCAAATTCAATTGTACTGACTCCAGTTACAGGGCCTCCAATTAGCTTAAGAATATTATAAAAAGAAAAGGCATTTGCAAATGAAGAAAACAATAATTAGTCACAGAGCAACAGTGAGCTAGCTAGGTATCTCTAACATGGAGAAAAATCCGATAGGAATTATGCTGGTGGTGGTGGTGGGAGGTGGTGTTGAAAAGAGACAAAGAGTGAAAGTCTTTGGAGAGGGGCTACAGTTGTATACCAAAAAGTCACATTGGGACTGCATATTTGAAAAATCTTGAGCATGCTGCCTGTTCCTCTCCCTCTTGGTGGGACTCTAACCAAACCAAATTAACCTGGTGTATTGCCTCCTCCATCTTGTCTGTCTCTTTGGATAAATGGTGGCTTTTGCTTGTGAATCTCTCATTAGCGGTTTTTAAAAAATGTTACAATGAAAGGAAAATTTTTAAAAAAAGAAAGGAAAATAGTCTCCTTTTAGTCTACTTGACTAAAGTAGATGTTGAAAGAAATATAGTAGAAAGAAACAGAAATAACTTCTAATTCTACCATCTGAATTAATCACTGTTAAGATTTGGCATATTTATACAATTGAGATAATAATATATGTACAATTTTATATTGTTATTTTTCTACCTTTCTCCTAAGTATTTTCTTTTCATTTAAACCCTTCATAAATATCATTTTGAGATATTCTAGCATATGAATGTATCAGGATATTTCCTTCGTTTTTATTTTTGTGTAAAATAATTCAGAATGAACCTCTACTCTCAAAGCTGTTAACTTTTTCCATTTTGGGGGAACGGAAGTTAATGTTAGTCCTAAAACATAACTAATAACACAGATCCACAAATAAATAAAAATCGTGAAACCATCATGGATTTTAAAAAATTATCAGCAATTTGATATTAGCTTCAGAAATTGAGATTTGTTTTTACTTTTAAGTCATCCCTGGTGTGTGGTAGCCAACCCAACACCATTGTCAGTAGATTTAATTAAATCATATTTTAGAGAGAAATCACAGGCTATCTTAACCAGAAAATCTTGTTGGCTCCATTTTCAAGATATATCCAGAATTCTAACTGTTCTCACCATCTCCACCTGTCACCTTGGATCATTGCAGTAATTTCCTAACTCTTCTACTCTTGTTCCTCTAGACTCTACTCTTCCCAGGTCCAGAGGGATTTGTTCAAACTTGAGTCTGATCACGTTGCTCCTCTGTTCAATACACTCCAGCTAGTCTCACCTAATTTAGAATAAATGCCCAAGTCCTTACATGATAGTCTCTCCTGCTGTGTGCAGCTGTACAAATGCATCAGGCACACTCCTGCCTTATGGCCCTTGGTTTCCTGTTCTCTCTTTCTAAAATGCTTTTTCCTCAATAGTCACTAAACTTGTTCCTTCACCTCCTTCTTGTATTTCTTCAAATGTCATTTTCTTAGTGAGGCCTTCTTTAAATAGCATATTTAATATTACAATTTCCCTGCTCCCTAGACTTCATAACTCCCTTCCTTGCTATATTACTTTTTATGATATGTATCCTTCTTACATTCTCTATAATTGAATTATTTAGCTGTTTATTTGTTGTCTCCCCTCATTGTAATGCCAGTTCCCAGAATGCAGAACATTTTATCAGTTTTGTTCAGTACTGTATTCCCAGTGCCTAATGCAGTACCTAGTCCAAACTGACACTTGATAAATATTGTTTGAATATGTGAACAAAAGTTTTTTTTCTTGGAAATAAAGAACAAATTATAAAATGTGTTCTATGGAGAAGCAGTATTAGCCATATATTAGTGAATGTGGCTAGCTCAGCAGACTGATGTTTCCTCCAAAGTGCAAGACAAAAAGAGATGTCCTTTACAGGTATCTCCCATTCTGGGTGACCTAGTTTATAACACTGGGATATTTAGGGATGAAGGGTGCTCCCAGGGGCAGACCCTTTTTCTGGAAATGCCCTGCTGGCAGGGCAGGTAACACACAGCATTAGGGTTTGGCTTTCCACAGAGGCATCATACAACACATGGTCCTAAATGAAGTATTTCTATGTTCAACTGAAGTCTGTGCCCTCCAGGTGCTTACTTCTGTGTAACTCCTCTTCCTGTGATCTGAGGGGAGGCAACTTCATTTGTTTTTTTGTTTATTTGTGGCTATAGCCCAAATGTCCTGGCATTGACTTTCTGGTTCTTGCTGATGCCATGATAGAGCAAATTCATGGAAGTGTTGACAAGGCACCAAGGGGCAAGCAGTGTACCTATTTGTGCCCTCAGTTCTGGGAAGCTGCTGAGGGCAGGATGCAAGGAGAGCTGTCCTCCCTCTCCACCTTGTTGGCACCTCTGAGGGGGATGGCTGGCTCCCATCTCTGGTGGGGACTCTCCAAGGGCTCTTTGTAATAACCAGATATTCTCCCCACCCTAAACTGGATTCTTTCCCCTCAGCAATCTTAGCCTTGCCCAAACTCTCCACAGGACTAGAAATAGTACCCTTGTGGGAAGGGCAAGAGGATGCTGCCCATCCCAGAAGTTTGGGAGCCAGGGGCCTAGTGAGTCAGGGTTCACAGGTTCCAGCACCCAGGTGGGTGTGAAGTGGCAGTGACAGCAGCTGTGGTTCTAGTCCTAAGCAGGAATTTCTGGTTTGGGTGTGAGTCTAAGTAAATGACTGGTTTGATACAAGGCTCAGGCTAAGACAGGCATGCTAAGTGGGTCAGGTCAGTGTCAATCACAAGTTACCCAATCTGTCTGATGAGTGCCCAGAACATGCTCCTTGTACTCCAGCCAATCTGTGCTTTCATCCGTCCTCACCGTCTGGTCCTTGCTGCGTAATTTTCTATGACCAGGAGCAACACGGAACAAGGGAGGAAGGACTCAATCCAAGCAGCAATTCATTATGATGAAGATGAATTTTTCTTCTTCCTCTTATAATTAAGATGGCTCGGCTTCTAACTTTCTCCATTTTTTTTCTTGCCAATTTGTTCCACAGATTTGAATCTAAAAATTTTGTCTCCCTTTTTTCTTACTTCTCCCACACCTATTCCAACCACACCAATTTCTTTCAGTGATTCCTTTCTATTCTTTCACTTCCATTTTTCAAACCACTGCCCTTGTCCTGGCACACGGCCATCCACCTCACTCTTTATCAACCCGTCTTGTACAACTCTAGTTCTCAAAGTGTCATCCTTGGACTAGCAGCATCCGTATCACTTGGGAACTTGTTAGAAATGCAAACTCTCAGGCTTCATCCTAGACGTACTGAATCAAAAACTCTGACGTGGGGCTCAGCAATTTTTATTTTAACAAGTCCTCTGGGTAAGAGCCTCTGAGCCACTGAGGAACATCATAAACAGATTCACCTGCTAAAACCTTGTTTCATCACTTGCTTCTTCAGCTCACACATCCTGAAGGGCTCCCTGTTCCCTATAGCGTTAAGTTCAAACTTAATCCTGGACCCAGCTGCAATTCAAGGCCTTCTAGAACTGTATCAGCTCCTCTTTCTGCATTTCCTTTGCTCCACTGAGACTTGCTGTTCTCTGCCGTTCCATGCCGTTCCATGCCATTCCATGCCACCTCCTCTCCATGCTCTTTATACTTACTCATATCCTGCGCATTTGCAGCAGCTAAGTCAAGTCTTCACTTCTGAGCCCAGCCCAGCACTTTCTCCTCCCTCTGAACTTATTCTGGTCTTATGCATTTATATGGTCTAATGTGTCATTTAGCACTTGTTCATTATACCTTGCATTGACAATCATCATTCTTTGTCTATGGTTCTAGACTCTCATAGACTATGAACTTCTTGAGGTTTTATAATATCAAGCTTCTTTGTATCACACTCACAATGCCTCGTTACTTCCTTATACTTTGTATCAGTGTTTCCAAAACTGGCCTAATAACAGGAACACCTGGTGTGTTTGTGGAAAGCGTGGATTCCCAAAGCCCCAGCATAGGCCTTCTGAATTGGAATCTTCAGGGGAGGGTCCTGAGAATCCATGGCTTGAGTAAGTACCAAGTGGTTCCATTATCAGGCATGTTTGGGAAACACCACTGTAAATAGTAAATGCTCAGACATGGGGATTTTGTTTAATGGGTGTTATTTGGATTAAAAGAAACAAACAAGAGGGAAATAGTCTTTGTTAGACATGCCTTGTGAGCACTTGATAAGTATTTGCTGAATACTTGAGTCTATAAAGGGAGTTTGGGAGGAACAATGAGGGAAGGTTAATGGGGGACAGATACAGGAGGAGAAACTAGGGGGAGAAGAATGATGAGAAAACAGTGCAATCGGACTGTGTAATTTAAATGACTGTTTCTCCGGGGAACATGTTACCCTCGTGCTGGCTGGTGAGTAGAAGCCAAGTAATAAAGGTGGAGCAGATGAGTAGGAATCAAAGGAGACGATGATAGAATGAAAATCCCTTTATCCAGTCTGACTCTGTGATCTGGGTGATTTTGACATTCATGAACCACCACAAGCCAGGGAATTGTTTTCTCTGAAGCATACATTGCAGAAATCCCTAAGAGGGATCTTGGTTTTTAGAATTGTGTCAGAGGCCAACCTCTGTCACTTTGTAGATGAAGAAATAGCCCAGAAAATTTAACAATTTTCCCAACAATGCATTGCTATTTATTGCCAGAGCTGAGACTAACTCTGACTCAACCATCCTATGCCTCTTAAAACAAATAAACAAAAAAACTACAGCTATAAAAAATATTACTTTTTTAAGTCTTATGAATATTTTATGTAAAGACAAGCATAATTAATGTTTAACTTGATCCCAAATTTTTGGAAGTGAGATGTAATCCTAAAAAAGTGTCAGTAACTGAGATGAATGGAAATAATGATGTAAAAGCAAGTAACATAGTGACTAAAATATACTTGGCATTAATATCTGTCTATGCTTCTGGTCTTTGAATTGTGAATTCAAACCCTACCTGAAAGTTCATCTGCTTCCACTGTTTGCTTAATTAAGGAAATTGGCTTTGGGGTTATTCAGATCAGAGTTTGATTCCTGGCTCTGTCACACACTGGGTAATTTTGTTCATAATCTTAATATTTAATACTTAATAAATGTTCACAATTATGTAGTTATCTCTATAAGTCTTGGTTTCTTTACATCAAAGTAGTGATAATAACATCTCACATGATTGCTTTGAAGGTTCAGTGTGATGATGCTTGAAAAGTGCTTAGCACAATGCCAGACATTTAGCAAGTACTCAATAAATGTGTTATCTTTTATTATTGATTTATAGCAAAACTTTAGTCTGATCAGTACCTTCTTGTAAAAAGGCAGCAATGGAAAGAGTGATATCTGAACCAACTACCTGAGTTTGAATCCTAGACCCACCACCTACTATCTGTGTGATCTTGGAAATGTTATTTAACTACTCCATCCTTCAGTTATTACCCCCATTTTACAGATGAAGACCTTGTGCCTGACTCATAGGGTCATTGTGGGGAGTAAATAAGTTAATATATGAAAAGTGCTTAGTTCAATGCCTGGCACAGCATAAATAATAAATATTTGTTATCATTAATATATTTCTTCCCGACTTGTGAAAGATGAAGTGGGCTGACTAAACATAGGTGGTATGTGCCTCCTCCACAAAGAGGAGCCAGAGCAGTAGATAGATAGTCACATTTCAAACAGATTGTTTAAGAGAGAACACTAGTTTTCACCAGGGAAGTGAAGGGAAGCACCAAAAATAAGGAGTGGGTTCAGGGCAGGTTGCCCAGCCAGGCTGAGAGCCGGAAGAAGCTCCTGGAGGCAGTAAAAGAGAAATACCCAGGGCTCCACACTCCGCAGCAGGTGTTTGTGATCTTGGCCACAGGAGAACCTCAGCCTGCCTGGGCCTTGGACCTAACATAGGGAGCTGCCTAGAGATTGCATAGAGATAATGTTCCAGAAAGAGAGCCCACCCAGAATCCCACAGGCATCCCAGCCTAGAGCAGCTTCTGCTGGGCACCTTTCTGAAAGGCTAGATACCGGGGATCTATAGACATGGCTGTTGCTGCTGAACTGCTCTGAGGAGGGAGAGGGAGACCAGAAACTCACACACAGCCCTGGGAAGATCCCCACCACTCATGGGAAGGTCCCCATCACTCCTGGGAAGATCCTCACCCCGCCGCTGCAGGCTTCTGTGGAGACTGAAATGTGAGCAGACCTCACTCCCCACAGCTTCTTGCCCACACTGCTTGCATTGGTGAGGCCCTGCCTTTTCTGGTCACAGGCACAAGGTGCCATTTTGAGAGTTTAACACTGGGCTGAGTTTGGGCTGACACACCTGCAGTTGCTGCCTGGCTGAGGAGGGACAGGGAAACCAGGCTTTCCTGCACATACCTAAGACAATACCCACCCCACTGCAATGGGTTGCTGTAAGAACAAGACACGAGTGGACTGCACTCCCCGCAGCCTTTTGCCCATGCTGCTTGCCTGGGAAGGGCCTCCCTAATTGTGGTCCCAAGGTGCCATTTTGAGAATTTAACTCTGGGTTGCACCCTGCCCTCGGACTGAGTTTAAGGTATATAGCTGCAACTTGCACATGGCAAGAGAGGGACAGGGAAGACCAAGCTCTCCTGAGCAAACTTAGGACAACACCCACCACCCTGCTATAAGTGGCTGTGGGATGGGGAGTAGCCCGCCAAACCCATCACAGGTACCAGCAACACGAACATGGACTGCGTAGGTCCCAGTGGGTTGTTCCACCACTGTTACTGCCATCATCCACTGCACACCAGTTGCCCAGAGGCCTAAGAACCCACCCACACACCTTGCCTACCATTCCCGCTACTAGCCTCTCAGCAAGACACCTGGAGGCCTAAGAATCATCCCTCCAGGACCCATTAATACTGGTGCCAGCATAAATTTCTCTGGGGCCTAAAAACATGCACACAGCCCAATGCTGCCACCACTAGGGCCCAAAGACTGGCTCAGTTGGTGTCCAAGTGACCAGAAAACTCCTCCACAGCCTTAACTAATAGCCATAGACAATGCCACTGAGGAAATCACAGATACCACTGACCCTGTGTACTGCTGAAGAAATCATGTAAAGATCACACTCCTGCAGGCATCCCAATTCAAACCAACAACATATATACCAGGACAATTTCTGCCCTATGAGAGCAATTGCAAAAACTGAAGAAGTGATTGTTCTACCAGATGTGCAGATATCAATGAAAGGACATGGGAAACATGAAAAAGCAAAAAAAATGATACCACAAAAGGATTACAATTGTCCAGCAAAAGATCCCAATCAAAAAGAATTCCTTGAAATATCAGACAAAGAATTCAAAATATTGGTTTTAAAGAACCTCAATAAGATATAAGAGAAATCTGAAAACTGATACAAAAAAATCAGAAAATCAGTACAGGATATGAATGAGAAATTTACCAAGGAGATAGACATCTTAAAAAAAAAATCCCAGAAATTCTGCAACTGGAAAATTCATTGACAGAGATACAAAATATATTAGAAATCTTCAATAATACACTAGACCAAACAGAAGAAAGGATCCATGAACTTGAAGACATCTCTTTTGAAATAAACCAGCCAGACAAAATTAAGCAGAAAAGAATTTAAAAGAATGAACAAAGCGTTTGAGATGTCTGGGACTACAGAAAAGGATAGAACTTATGAATTATTATTATTCCCTGGTGAGAAATAGATTAAAAAGTTTAGAAAACCTATTTAAGAAAATAATTGATAAACATTTCCCAAGTCTAACAAGAGATTTACAGATCCAGGTACAGGAGATCCAGCAATCCCCTGGCAGATACATGACAAAAAGGACTTCACCATGGCATATTAGAATCTCTAAAGTCAGCTTGAAAGAAAGAATTTTCAAGTAGTAAGAAAAGCATCTAGTCACCTATAAAGGAAACCCCATCAGACTAACACTGGACTTCTCAGGAGAAACCTTAGGGGCCAGAAGAGAATGAGATGGCATTTTTAAAGTGCTGAAAGAAAAACACTGTACCCAGGAATTTTATATCCTGCCAGAATAAGCTTCATAAATTAAGGAGAAATGAAGACAAGGAAACACTGAGGGAATTTGTCACCAGTAGATGAGCCCTATGTGAAATGCTCAACCAGGTCTTAAACATAGGAATCAAAGCTAGATATTTACCGTCATGAAAACACATGAAAATATAAAACTCACAGGTCTTATAAAACAATCACACAAAGGAAGAGAAAGGAATTAAATGGCAAAATGACAGAATTTCATCAAACCAAAAAGACAAAAAGAAAAAAAAAA
>JAQIFY010006110.1:0-10551 GCA_028533085.1 Varecia variegata
CGCCCGGCCTTGATTTTTTTTTACTTCAGAATATTACAGGGGTCCAAATGTTTAGGTTACATATATTGCCTTTGCCCCACCTGAGTCAGAGCTACAAGCATGTCCATCCCCCAGAGAGTGAGCACCATATCCAGCAGATGTGAATTTACCTATCCCCTTGTTTTCCCACCCACCTGCCCAACACCCTGTGAATGTTACTTCCATATGTGCACATAAGTGTTGATCAATTAGTACCAATTTAATGGTGAGTTCATGCGGTGCTTGTTTTTCCCCTCTTGTGATACTTCAGTGAGAAGAATGGGCTCCAGCTCCATCCGGGACAGTACAAGGGCATTAGTTCCCGAGAGTACAGAAGCTCTCCAACGGTCCTGGAGCCTGCAGTCTTCCAGAGGTGTGAGGAGGAAGAACAAACACTCCCATCTATCCTTGACACGGGGCTCCAGATTCCTCGGAAGTTGATCTCTACCGGAATCTTGCTCCTTCTTGTTTGGCTCCACAACTTCTTCCCATGGAATCTCTGGTAGGTTCTGGAACTTCTCCCTCAGAATCACATCTGGGTTATGGTTTTTTTGTTTGTTTGTTTTTCCATCTAAAACTTTTCTTTCTTTCTGAGATGACTTGGTGCCCGATGTCTCTAGGCAGGCATCCTGCCTCCCTCATCACACACATATCATTGATCTTGCCTAAAACAAATCTTTTTCATCCTCGTGCAGGGTTTTGAGATCATTACCTTACTCTACAAATATTAACCAATACATTTGCAATCACCACGCTCTGGTCCTTAAGTCTCTTCAAAAATTACTAAATTGTACAGAGCTGTATGTACAGGTGGTTCTTGAGAACTCCTTCCTCATTACCCAGGATTCCTAGCACCAAGTCAAGGGAAGTACGATCTACTCAACCACTACCTGTACCTTCTCAGCTTCAATCCGGACCAAGAGCCTCTACCCGTGTTCTCAATATTAGCAGCTAACATCAGTAGCAAGAGTGTCATCATCACTGAATTACTAGTATTAAGAACTCACTGTGCAGCAGAACTCTTTTCCTCGATCAACTCATTCGATACTCCCAATAGCCTTGTGGGGTAGGGGAGTGTGACCAGAGAGATGCACGCACAGGCCTACAGATTCAGTCACGGGTCTCAGGTCACAAAGCTAATACATAGCACTACATGATATTTGGTTGGGTGGGGGGGTCAATGAGCGAAATTTATAATGAAGTTCAAAATAAACACATCAGTATCACACTAAAACTGAAGAAATCTTGAATTTAAAGTAATTCCGGTTCTTTAATATTTCCCAGACGGGTATTCTAAATATTCACCGAGAGACACACAGCACCGGAACGACCTGTTATATGTGGGTGATATGAATAGACTAGAGGAAGACAAAGAGGATTCTGCCCAGGCAAGCTCAGACTGTGAGGAAGGTATTATGGGGAGCGTAGGAGAAGTTATCAAGGTTAACGGTCTAGACAGCTGAAGGTCTGATAATGACGGCACACTGATGGCTCACAAGCTGAGCGGAGAGACTGCTACTCCAACAGTGTTCCACTGCGTAAACATTCGTCCAAGCACAGTTGGCTTGGTAACTACTCTGAGCCAATTTCCTGCTGTCACAAGACAAATCAACAAATCACAGAACAGCAAAACCCAACGCCACACATGCCTATGAAACAAACATGACACATGTTCACAATGCGTTGATCAATTTATTCATTTCACAAGTATTTACTGATCACCTGCTCTGTGTCCGGCACTGAGCCGGGCAGTTGGACTATATCAGTAAACCAAAGCGGCAGAATCTTCACCCTCACAAAGTCTGTGTTCTAGCAGGAAGAAATTAACAATAAACATAACAAATAACTGAATTATACAGCAACTTATACATCGGTGGCTGTTACAGAAAAGGGAAATAAACAGAGTACAGGAGGGAGAACGGATGGGAGTACGGGAAGGGCTGAAAGTTTTACAGGAAGTTTTGTAGATGCCACAAAGGTGATTTCTCAACAGACATTTAAGGAGGTGAGAAGCCACGAAAGGGTGTTTGTTCCAAGGAAAGGACACAGGGAACGTGAAGGCCTGGGGCAAGCGAGCAACTGCAGTGTGAGAGCCGAGGAGGAGGAGGAAGAGGAGGAGGAGGAGGAGTTGGAGACAAGATCAAAAAGGGAAATGCGGCCAGAGGCTGACTTTCATTTTAACAGGCGCTCCCTCTCTAAACACTGACAAACAAGCAGGGACAGATCGTGCCAGACTGAGGAGCAAGGCCAGGAATTTTGTGTCTCATCATTTCGGCAAGAGGAGATTAAAAGTTCTCGTGTGGGAAAAGCATTGGCAGATTTACGTTTTTAAACTATCATTTTGGATGGGGACGGAGTATGAGACTTGGGTAGACAGCAGTGAGTGCGGGTGACGGGTGACTGAGGAGACGGCTACAGTCAGACTCTGTTGTATCAACAGCAGAACTGCTGCACCCAACAGACTAACACCACAGCGGATAAGAACATCTTGAAAACTCAAACACATCCAGCAGAGCACAAAAAGTTGGCAGGGCTCTACATAGAAAACTACAGAAGCTTCTTTTGTTTTTACCTCCATTCCTCACCTCTTTTCCTTCCTATCAAAAAGTTTGCTTTTTTAATTTTTTTCCACAATAAAATAATAGAATTAGTAGATGAATTAGCAGTACCTGTTATGCTACATTGTAACTAGTGGCTTAGTTTTCGATCACCCCAATCAGACTATAAACAGCTTTAAGGAAAGAATCATAGATAATAAAAGTACAAGTGATGATGACAATTGATTACTATGTTTTGCATGATTCTAGCACAGTAACTCATTCAACTTCAACACAACCGTTTGCAGTAGATGTTTTATGTTCTGCATTTTACAGATGAAGACAGCGAGGCAGAAAAAGACAAAGTATCTTGACGAAGATATCACTAGAACGTGGCAATCTGGCTTTGTATCCTCGATACCTAACACACTGCCCAGCACATAAATCCCTAATAAATGTTTGGAGAAATAAACAAATACACGAACTGTAGTTTATCCTCTCCCTGCTCTACTTCACGTCTCTGTTTCTGTATGTCTCCAAGGCAAGGGCTTCTGGGACCTTGCCCTCATCCACACACCCTCTCCTAGGAGCTTTACAGCATTTTTTTTAACCTTTCACTGACGGGTCCAACAGAATGTTATTTAGGCATCTGGAGAGTCAGAAAAGCTGCTTTTGTGGTTTGCACATCATTTCAGAAGTGCCCATTTTAATGGAGAACGCATCCATGTGGGTGGTCTAAATGCATCAAAGACAGCCTGACTGTTTGGAAAACAATTTTCCTTTTTCTTTTCCTGTGAATCTTTATTCTACGTGGGCAGCTGCTTTTTTGTGTGGGATAAAGCAAGACTCCCTTTTCTCAAACATTTCCCCTATAGCATCTTGAAATGTCATGTAAAATACTAAAATTAATGAATAAAATAATTAATTCTCCAGATAGATGAATCGCATAACAGTTTTTATAAACATAAAGGGAGATGGTCTTCTATGTCCCCAAAACCTAGGCTTTTGATTCAGCGTATTTTGCGTTTTACTCACTCAATAATCTAGAAGAGTTACCACTTCCCAGGAGGGAGGTAACGTGAGAGAAAAACAAGAGGGTAAGAAAGGAAGAAAAGGAAATAGCAAACTGTCAACTCTCCGGTAGGAATGCCGCTTTACCATTATTTAGCCCTTGTTTTCCCTGCTTTCCACTTAAAAAATTATAAAGTCATAACAATGACTAACACAGGTAAAGTTGCCTAACTCAATTCACGATGCGTTATGGGAAAAAAGTTTATAATTTAAAAGATTCATCTGTTAAAGTTTAAAAAATAAAATTCATGCTATTGTGTTAAATATGTGAATATTTATGAAAGTGTAAGTTGTCATATTTAAAGGAATGACTGTGGATAGAGTCTTATTTGAAAAATTTTCACTGACACGATAGCCAAGACCAGAAAAAGAAACGTATTCAAAATGTCAAACGTATATATTCTATATGCCGAACTCCAGAACTTGAGTGCAGACATACATCAGGTTTAAAATAAAATTTACGGATACAATAAAACTCCACATTTAAAAATTTCAAATTTACAAATCTCTCAAACTGACATGTCCTCAGAACCAATTTAAATCCAAGCAGTTCACAGGATTTACAAGGCAATTTTTTCGGAAGACAGAGAAGTTTTGCCGCTGTAACCAAAGCAATACCTGAGGGAGGGCACCATAGTTCCATATGTAGCCCTTGTGAGGGAAGATATTCGCCGCGTAGCGTAGCCGGCCGTTCTTCACGTCCTGCTTGATGGGATTCAGGGGCTCCTTGGTGGCAATCTATGCAAATCACCGGGGAAAGAAAGGGAGGGGAGGATGAGAAATGATTAATCCTATAGCCAAGTGGTATTTTTAAAATCTCTTTTTCAGACTAAATATTCATATTCGAATTTAATGATCAAAAGTGCTTTAAAATAAATTAAGCCAACTCTTACTAATTTATAGTACTATGTAAGACAAGCTATCTGGAAAGGAAACATTAGATTGTTTACTTAGTATTCTATTATTTATGTACTCCATTATTTCTAACACAAATAATAAAATGATTGAAATGGAAAGAGGATAATGATTAATCAACTTGCTTTCTGTTACTAATCTCAGGCTTTTTATTACCCTCAATCTTATAATAAGCTTAACTCAAAGATTCTTACCATATGCTCAATAATGAAAAATTGAAAGGCTTTCCTCTGAGATCAGGAACATAACAAAGATGCCCACTCTTGCCACTTCCATTCCACACAATACTGGAAGTCCTGGCCAGAGCAGTGAGGCAAGAGAAAGAAATAAAAGGCATCCAAATAGAAAAGGGAGAAGCGAAACTGTCACTGTTTGCTGATGACATGATCTTATACACAGAAAACCCTAAAGACTATATCAGAAAACATGAGAATAAATGAATACAGTAAATTTGCGGGACACAAAATCAGCACAAAAATCAGTAGTGCTTCTATACTCTAACAAACTATCCAAAAAAGAAATAGAGAGAACAATGTCATTTACAACAATGCCAAAAAAAAAATTAAAATACTTGGGAATAAATTTAACCAAGGAGGTGAAAGATCTGTACACTAAAAACTATAGAATATTGATGAAAGAAGTTAAAGACACAAAAAATGGAAAGATATCATATCCTGTGTTTACGGATTGTAAGAATTACTATTCTTAAAATGTCCACACTACCCAAAGTGATCTACAGATTCAACGCAATCCCTATCAAAATTCCAATGACATTTTTCACAGAAATAAACAATCCAGAAAAAAAAAAAAAACACAGAAAAGAAAAACAAAACAAAAAAGTTAAAAAAAAAAAACCAAAAAACCACAAACAAGAAAAAACAATCCTAAAATTCACATGGACCCATCAAAAACCGCAAATAGCCAAGGCAGTCATGAGCAAAAAGAACAAAGGTGGAGGCATCATCCACTTGATTTCCAACTATTCCACAAAGCCACAGCAACTGAAGTCATACGGGACAAGTTGAGAATCCCATCTGAAATGCTCTAAACTCCGAACATTTTTGAGTGATCATTGGAGTGTTTCGGATTTTCGATTTTCAAATTTGGGAGGCTCAACTGGTGAGTATAAATAAATGCAAGTATTCTGAAATCAGAAACACTTCCGATCCTAAGCATTTTGGATAAGGGATGCTCAACATGTACTGGCAGAAAACCCCCAGGTACATTGACCAACAGAACAGAAAGCCCAGAATGAACCTGACCACGTATGGTCAACTGATTTTCAACAAAGTGCTAAGAATACACAATGGGAAAAGGACAGTCTCTTCAATAAATGGAGTGGGAAAACTGGATAGTCACATGCAGAAGAATGAAATTGGACCCTTATCTCATGCCATATACAAAGATCAACTCAAAATGGATTAAAGACTTAAACGTAAGAACAAAAACTGTAAAACTACTAAAAGGAAACATGGGAGGAAACCACGTAACACTGATCTGGGCAATAATTTCTTGGATTCAAGCCTCAAAGAGCAGGTAACAATAGCAAAAATATACAAATAGGATTACATCAAACTAAGAAGCTTTTTACAGCAAAGGAAACAACAGTAGAAAGAGTCAACCTACAGATTGAGAAAAAATATTTGCAAGCAATTCATCTGATAAGGAGTTAATATCAAAAATATATGAGGCCAGAGGGCTGACACCAGCCTGGGCAACACAGTGAGATCCCATCCCTACAAAAATGTTTTTAAAAAATTAGCCTGGGTGACAGAGCAAGACTGCATCTCTTAAAAAAAAACAACAACAACATATATATATATGTGTGTGTCTGTGTGTGTGTGTGTGTGTAACTCAATAACAAGAAAACAAAAAACCTGATTAAAAAACGGAGAAGGCACCTGAGTAGTGATTTCTCAAGGACGACATACAAATGGCCAACAGATACATGAAAAAATGCTTCAATTCACTACTTAGAGAAATGCAAATTAAAATCACAATGAGATATCATCTCATACCTGTCAGAATGGCTATCATCAAACAGACAAAAGAAAACAAGTGTGGGCGAGGGACGTGAAGGAAAGGGAATCCTTGTGGTGGGAATGTAAATTAGCACGGCCATTATGAAAACCTGCATGTAGGCTCCTCCAACCAAAAACAGAATTATTTTTATGATGACCAGCAATTGCACTTCTGCAAATTTCAACTGCTGTCTAGGAAAACTAAATACAACTCAGAATCTATTGAAGTAAACCTTGAAAATATTTGCCATTTTCAAGGAAAGGAGAGAGAAGATTAAATAAATATGACTACAACAAACTAGAGAGGCAAAATTGAAAAATACTGTCTTTAAAGTGTATACTCAGCTCTAAATATTTTTCTCAACTGTCCCAAATTCAAAATATTATGCCAAACAACTTGAAACAAAGTTTTTATACCATTATCATCATTAATTCGACTTTATATTAATAGAACGTATCCATACCTCCATTTTAGCATTTGTCCACCGAGGTACTTCTACAACCATATTAAACAAATTCTGTGGTTAAAAAGAAACAAAAAACAAAGAGAGAACATAAAAATTTTTGACTATGTTTTATTTTTTCATTTATTTCCTTTACAAAATGCTTTAGGTTCATCTCCCGCCAAAAATGTTGAGAATCTGCATCATGTGTCTACCTGTGCCTTAAATTTCTTCTAAAAATTAGAGACGTTGTTTAAAACACAGAATTTAAGCCACCACGTCACGTGAGCACTACTGCACAGTGTCAGAGGTGACTACGTGTCCGGAAATACCTTTGCAGTGTGGTGACAGCACTAGAATGAAGTCAGGAAATGTGTTTTGATTTTTATTTTCCAACCAAAATAGAGTGAGAGACTGAGTGCGTCATGTGAGGATCCAGCCTCACTTTCGACTCTGGAAAGTGCGTGTGACCATCTCTGTCCCCCTCCCCACACAAGCTGGTTAGGAAGATCAGTTCTACAATTTCAAATGAACACACCGAAAACTAAAAAGCAAAATATTTTGAAAATTAGAAAACAATATTTAAATCCACATTACGATCACAATGTAAAAATTAAGGATATCAGTATAGGCCATTATATAGCTCACTTTGTAAATGTAGCTTGTGCATCTAGCAATTTTAGATTCCTTAAAGTTACAAAAGGACCATTGCTTCTTTTTTTTTTTTAATTCTGAACCATGTAGAATGGTTAAGCACAGGGAGACTCGAGGTCAATGGTGAGTAAAAATAATTTCCCACAGTTTGCTGCACAAAGAGAAAGTCTTATGGTGAAAGTGGGTTTGCATGACATTTTGACGTCACTGACTGACAATTTATCGTGGAGAAGTGACACCAAGTGCAGCCATCGGCCAGGTCTAATCTGCAAACTGCCTGCTACTGGCTCACTGAGGAACATTTATAGGAATTTGAAAGAGCGATTTTTACATCTGTCAAATCTAATAATCAAAAATTGGAACTTGAATTACACTTTTCTAATAATTCATTTTGACTGATTTTTTTTTTTAAACTATCAGTCATGACAGATTAGACATAAACTAACAAAAAAACTAGCTCTTCACCACAGATCATTCGTGAAGCCGTGACTTACCATACCTTTCAATCATTCCACACATCAATATCACCAGGCAAATTTTTAACCAATAAAGAAAAAAAAAACAGATCCATAGAGCTCCACCTCTCACCTGTCTGAACTCACCTGGTCGGGGGTGGAGCCAGGGCACCGCTCATTTTTAAAGTCTCTCTAAGCAATTTTAACAGGCAGCCCAGCGTTGGTTTGTGTACTGCTAAACAATGTCACTGGGGGTTTCTTAGTGAAACATGGAATGCTATTAATTCAAATAACACCATTTGCACAATTAAATGTAAATATGTATTGAGCCATAAAAATAATGTTTTTTTATTAACAATAATGTTTATTATTGTTAATAAAATTTAATAAAATAAAAGTAACAATAAAAATTATTGTTAATCAATATTGTTAATATTAACAATAATTTTTTATTAAAAATAATGTTTTTTCTAGATAGGACTAAAGGTTACAAATAGCAAAACCAAAAATCCATGAGATAAACAAAGCTAAGAATGAATTCTCCAAAATTACTCCTTAGTCTGTCTCATGCCTGTCTTAGCGACCTCACACACAGTCCCGCTGCTACGTTTCATTGTCTTTGCTCTTTCGTGAGGTTCCCGGCACCTGTTTAAATATGTCTCTGGTAGCTGTTAAAAAGAAAAACCAAAGTACATGGCAGATGTTCACATGATTTATTCATCCCTGAAAGCCCGGCTATGAGAGAACAAATGCACGTGGATGAATACTCAGAGGGGGCAGAGAAGACCAGGCGCATGACCATCGTTTTACAGAATGACACCTACCAAAGCCACTTACAGAGACTTGAATTAGGCCAAGAGAACAATAGATGATGTTGAATGTGACCTCTCTCCCTCCTCATTTGCTCCTAATCACTAAGAGCTTATTTCCAGCCAGCCTTTCTTCTCCCCAGCTAAAATCCGTTTGGCCCATAGTTTTTTTAAAGCCAACGTTAGTCTGGTTTTCCTAAGATGAGTGTTAATTATAAACCAACAATGGTCTGCCAAAAGTTATTAGAAAATCAAAAACAGAAGGGGACACAAATCAAATCAGAAAGTTGTGCATGTGGCAGGGACACTGAATTCCTCCTTCAGTCCTTTTTTTCTCTCCATTTTTTCCTTGTTTTTGTTGCAGAAATCAAAAACAAAAACTAATAATAACATATATTAAAAAGCAGTCAGTATGCTTTATATACATGGGGAAAAAAACAGGACGAAATCTCCCTTTTTTCCTCTTAAACTTTCGAATAAACTCAAACCAGACAGTCCTCAACATATAAACTGTGTTCTAAGAATTAAATTTTAATTTGGGCCGGGCGCGGTGGTTCACGCCTGTAATCCTAGCACTCTGGGAGGCCGAGGTGGGAGGATTGCTCAAGGTCAGCAGTTCGAGACCAGCCTGAGCTAGAGCGAGACCCCGTCTCTACTAAAGATAGAAAGAAATTATAGGGACGGCTAAAAATATATATAGAAAAAAATTAGCCGGGCATGGTGGCGCATGCCTGTAGTCCCAGCTACTCGGGAGGCTGAGGCAGGAGGATCACTTGAGTCCAGGAGTTTGAGGTTGCTGTGAGCTAGGCTGACACCACGGCACTCTAGCCTGGGCAACAGAGTGAGACTCTGTCTCAAAAAATAAATAAATAAATAAATAAATAAATAAATAAAAAAAATAAAAATAAATTTTCATTTGGCTGTCTGGACTCAGAATATGTTTTCCCATTGAAACATCATCGGTTCCAGGTTCATGCACAAGGTCCCCAGGGACCCATAGAGCCTTGAGACCATGAATGTCCACCCAGCACCTAGGACCGTGGTTCTCAAACTTCATGATTAGGGTGGACCGGGGACACTGTTGCACATGTAGGTTTAACCAGGTTCCATAACGCAGAGAATCTGATTTAGCAGAGATGGGATGGGGCCAGGGGTCTGAATTTTTAACAAGCACTGTAACAGGTTCCAGGGTAGATGGTTCGAGGACCATTTGGACAAACATCGGTTTAGAAAAATGGAAGACGGACGCCCCAGGCAAAGGTTGCAGGCATTAAACAGCCCCCGCAGCTGTGTTTGGCAGTGGATTCAAAGGCTGGGGTCCTACGCTTCAGCTGGGATAGAGAACAGACAGCAATGAGGCTGGGAAGGTAAAAGAAGGCAGGAAGGGGCAGGAAAAGCTGCCTGGCATCGGCAGGATAGCAGGCCACTGCAGCGCGAGGAGATGACAGACACCAATCCAACGTTCTGGTCCCACAGCAAGAACTCTTCAGGGCCCGACAGCCACATATTCACAAGATATTTTTAGACTATATTTATTTTAGCATACAGTTGGTGTAACTGTTTTTCTTCTCCCCTACTCCCAAAACCTGGATTCCAAAACAGACTCTCAAACCATCTTCTCGGCCGGG
>JAQIFY010006111.1:0-10551 GCA_028533085.1 Varecia variegata
TGGTTATGATTACGAAGATAGTTTAGCTAGCGTTAAACTGGAATTGGTGGAGTGTTGAGCATCTCAGTCTAATCTCACTTGCTCTCTCTCTGGTGCCGCTTATCCCACACCTACTTTGGAATTTAATGAGCCTCAGGCATTTCCAATTGCAGACTAAAACCACTCCTCCAGCATCTCCTTAGCATTTTCCACGTATAGGAACAGAGATGTCTTATGTAGGGAAGGGGCAGGTATGAGGTAAGGTAGATGGCACCTCCCACTCATCCAGAATTCTTGCTCCCGTGCTGCTGCCCTGCAGTCTCACACGCACAGGAATGCTACGTGATGGCCGGCTGCTTCCCTCCTTCGGTTTGCATCCGCCGCAGCTGCTAGTTAGAAAAGTTTGGAGGGATGACTTTTAGTAATTCATGGGGATTTTATTGATTTATTTTCACTTAGGGCTTATGTGGGGTGGGGGTGGGGAGCAGGAATTACACTCAGATGTGACATTTCAATTCATCTCTGATAATGAAAAGGGTCCTTCCTGTCGGGGGAAGCCTGTGTATCAGTTTTATCAGCTGCAGGTTCTTGTATAATGAAGTTAATGCCATCAGGCCAAGGAAATAAAATAATTGCTTATCTTAAAAATCCATCTTGAGTTCAGAAATGTTGCCTTTATTTAGTATGCATTAGAATAGATGACATGTGGATTCTTTGAATGAAGAATTTCGAGTGGAGGAGGCTATTAGCAATGAATGTGCACATATGGCCAGACCTGTGCATGTTTACTCAGCTCTTTACTGACCCAGAGTTGCTGTCCAAGGGTGAATGTTTGGTGGGGCAGTGTGCCTGGTGCTTGGTGATATGTGCGTGATTTTCTCTATGGATAAGTGCATTGTCATCGCTTTTTGTGTTTCTTAAGGCCGAAGGTGGAAGACTACCTACTTCAGAGTATAGGGGTGGGGCGTGGGTGTGCTAATTACAAATTCAGATGTCTAAGCCATGTCTTAGATTTAGCTGACTCAGAGTCTTAGCGTAGGTGTCTGATTTTTAACAAGCTCCTCATATGATTCCTGCTGCACACTGAAGTTTGAGAGTCATTGCTCTGGGCATCAGGTTTTGCTGAAAGTCCCAGACACTCCCTATTCTCTCCACTACGGCTTGATCAGTATGAAGCCACCCTCTCCCAAAGCAGCAAATAGCACCTAAGCCCGGCTCCTGGTGTCAGAACAAGCGCGGTGTCTTCTGACAGTATGAAGGTCTTTCCTTTAGTTGTCAGGAACCAATATGTGGGTGGGCTGTGGGTGTGCAAGTTATACGAGAGAATGAAAAACAGATTAGTAGCAACTCCTTTCATAATGAACCTTGAAACCCATCTCTAACTCTCTTTGATGTCTTGCATCTATATCTCCCAAGTGGTGTCTACCTCTGTAGTTTAATGAAATATATGAGAGCAACCAAAAAAGATGTAGGAAGTCATAATAGATCCATGGCAGGATTCTACCAACCACGGAAAGTTAGGTTCTAAAAGTTAAGTCAGAGATGACAGAAAAGGGAGAGGCCCAAGGCCAGCAAGCACCACATGCAGAAAATTATGGAAAATCTAAGAAATTTTGATCAAAGCATTGAAAATTGACATCTGTCACTACTGACAAAAATATCGGGGTATTCCCTAATAAAGGCAAAAGGAAGCTAATATTTGAATTGTTAGGTATGAACTGCATTTTGAAATGAGTACCCTTATCCACTACCTAGGAATGAGATTGGATGAATGTTTAAAACAGTCACCTAATAGGTCCTAGCCCTGTGTACACAACTGTAGGGCAAGAGGCTGCAGGTCATTGCCAAACCAGAGTTAGTTTGGATTTAGAGGCTCTGTCTCTCCCAGAAAGCCTTTGCTTATTTTAGGCCGACTTATCTGTGGATTTTCCTGGGGAGCTAATTTTATCCTTGGATAGAACATTACATAGCATTTTACACCAGCTCTCTGATTTTACAGATCCATAAAGTTTAAATATTAGTAATTTAGCCAGGTTAAGAGGCAAAACCAGGATGTATACTCGTATTTCAGTGCTCTGGTTTGGATTTGGTGCTTTTTCCTGAATGTCAGTGTCTCAGCAACATCTCCCTGGTTCTTGTTAGTTAACTTTTAATGCTTTTTAGTGCCTTCAGGCCATTGTGAGGCTTGTGTAGAACTAAAAGTAGTGGAAGAAGTGTCCTTCCATTAACCTGAGCCTCATCTCTCATGTAAGATTGACTTACTCTGATGCTACTTTCTGGAGATAAAGTTTAAATCATGGATCAAATAATCTTTTTCCTTTCCTTGGAGGTTGGTATGACATTAGTATCAGAGATGAGTTTTTAGCTCTTCTGTATACTTGATAGAAAGATCTCGAGTACGTGAAGTTAAGCATACATCTAGGTTTGCTGAGGATGGTCTTGATTTATGCCTATTGTCCTGATTGATATATTAGTGGTTTCTTATTTCACAGTTAACAAGTTCCGCAATGGACAAAATATATGGTCACTCTGTTTATACTTAGTATCAAAATTGAAGCTACTTCTTTCCATCAAGAGACACGCAATGCCTCTGCCATTCAGATTAAGTGTGCCCTAGGATGGGTCTTAACCCTGTATAGGTGTTGACAAGAAAAAGAACTCCACTTGTGAATGGCCATTCTGCTTTATTCTGTTTCCTCTCCAATGCTGAATTGTTTTCTTCCTTCAAAGCATGGTGTACCTCTTGAAAAAAATTATAGACTGTATTATGCAGTCAGAAGTTAAGGTTGCAAACGAATAATTGATGGTTAACTAATGTCCAGTGGTAACCAGGCAGATGAGTTCACTGCCTAGCGCACAACCAGGTGTCACTGTTGCATCTGAATAGTACTCCCCAGGGTGGTGGTGTACAGTCACCTGGCCACTACAGTGGCCCTTCGGACACAAGATTATCAGTTACAGTTGCCTTGGGAACGTACACTAAGTGTGCGATTCCCCATTGTATTTGTGTCATTACCTTCAGCTATAATAGATACGGCATAATTTTGAAGTCATATGTGAAGGGAGCATGTAGATACACATGCCTATAGATACAGGGCCAAGTCAGCTGTAAAAATGAAAAGATTCGGTCATTTTGGAAAATAAACTAGTTGATACATTCATTTTATCTAGTTTTTACTTTCTATAAAATTTGTCTTCGATTATTTCTAGCTGTGGTTTCTGTTGGATATTTTTACTTTGACAGATTTTAACAAGCCCCAAGCATTGATTTAACTTTATTTATTTTTAGCTGCATGAAACTAACAAATATTTTCAGACTGTGTCCGTTTTGTCCTTGAGTGTTTCTGAGTCCAGGTTGTCTCCTCCGTGCAGCTCTGAGTTAATGGAGTGTTTCCTTCCTGGGCCCTGCCTGCTGCCCAGCTGCCCACCCTCCCTCTGTTTGCCTGGGTATTATTGCAGTGCGAGTTCTGTACTTCGGTCAGCTCCAGCCTCTGGCGTGTTACCCTGTGGATGACACAGAGCTATAGAGCTTGTTTTTCTCAGCTATTTTGATAAATGGCTCAAAAAAAGAAACACCACCACCAACAAAAAACAAACCGTAAATATTAAAGTCTCTGTTTCCAAAGCTATGAGACTGATAATGTCAGTTTACTTACCTTGTTGTAGGGCCATGCCTCATTTTTGTTTCCTTTTTTTTTTTCTTACAGTTATAGGTACTTTGTAAATACAGTGTACACAGCCAGATTATTTTCAGAGTTTGAAATAACAAGGAGTGATCACCCTTAGAAGTAGTCAAATGACACATTTCAACATGCCATTATGCAGGTGTGAGTGTTTTCAATACTGACTAACAAAAGACTTAAGTCATTCTCCTGGTGTGTCTTCAGCAATGTGAGGCCATCTTCTTTGACAGTTCTGTTTCAACACAGCAATATGTTTAAGATCCTTTTGACTTCCCTTTAGAGGTATTTAGCTACTAACTTGCATGAAGTGGTCCTTAATTCTTGAGTGGGGAATTGAAACACATTTTCTATTTTTACATTTCTTAATAGAGGCTCAAAGTTGACTTATGTCATTTAGTAAAAGGATGGTGATTGTTTATTGATGATTTAAGCAATATGCATGTGGTATTCAAAGAATAAAAGTAACAATAAGCCATATCTGATGTGCTGACATTGGCTAATTCCCAATCTCCAAGTCTTAACTCAGATGTCATCTCAAGGAGGCCTGCTCTGAGCATCTAATATTCCAACAACCCCTACCCACTCCGGCTCTTGCTGTCCTTGTCATCTTGCTCTTTGTCATTTTTTTGCTTAGTAGTGGTCACCTAACATAATTTTCTCGTTGATTGTATCTTCTCTCTCTAGGTTGTAAGATCCATGAAACTTTTTGTTTATTGATTTACGCAAATTGCTCAGAACAGTGTCTGGTATATGGTTGGTGCTCGAGAACTGCTGAAATAGTATTTTCTGATAGGACTGAAGCACTAGGTAATTCAGTTGAGAACTAAATTATTCATAAAAGCACATTTTACAAATAGGCCATTCAAGGAGTTTTGGAAAGCCCTTTACTAGAGCTTTGCTAGAAAGATCTGGGGGCAGAAAACAGTGCTTCTTCAATCCCAGCTCTGCCACTTGACTAGATCTGTGACATGGACCAGTTTATCATCTGTACAAATGAAATTCTGGGTTTCCTTCCTGTCAAGTAGACACAATATAATTACATCATAGTTTATCATGAATATTAAGTAAATCCTTTCTTTGCATACCATTAAATAGCATTCTTGCATATTAAGAATAAATTCCATTTGAAACTAAAATGGCAATAACTTGGGCCAGCTGGTGGGAATCTTCTCCCAGGTTTTTTACAACTTTTTATTCATTGGTAATAGAAAATGCAGGCTGTGGCTTGGCTCAAGGAAAATGAAGCAAAGCATGTCGAACTGACATCTGAAAAGACGGCTCTCAGACTCATGGGCACAGCCAGAGGGTTCTTTTCCTTTCTGTCGGACTCGACTTTAGGACTGATTTTCTTCATGGCAGTAGCTGCTGGTATGTGTCCTCAGAGATGATACTGTGTGTCTCCTTTTACATGGCAGCAGGTAAAAACTAGACATGGGACAGAGTAGATAGAATATTTTTCAGCCCTGTCAGTCTGTAATTAACATCATAAATCATTTTAAACTTATTTTGGTGTTTTGGCTAAATAATTATAAAATGTCCAGACAAATATCATTCTGTACATACATTAACAAATATAACCAACTCCCATCATTACTTTTCGTCCCACCATGGCAGAATGAACTGTGCAAGTCTTTGTCTTCCACAGATGGCCCTTCCAGGTTGGGTGTCCTCTGCCACCCAGAGTTGCGAGGCAGAAGCGTTTCCTCCCTCCTGAGTTCAGTCTAGTGTGGGGGGAACAGCTCGTTCTGGAACGGCAAGTTATGTGTCTTTTTTTTCTTTGCCTTATTCTAGTCAATTTTTATAATCCCTAAATGGCAAAATACTCAGGGACCCATACTTCTTAAATACTCGTGAGTAGGCAAGAAGGGAAATTAAAGGAGAAAGGTAGGAAAGGAGAACAAACATTTATTGGCTAATTATATATAAATCACTGTGCTAGTTAGACAATCTTTGAAACTAAACTAGGGTCAATATGTTAATTCAATTTGATTGGAATTGGAGGGAGAAGAGTTAATTTTTCCAAGATTAAATAGCCACTAATGTTGAGCTATGTAGCTAAAGTCTCAGGTCTAATTGCAGATCTCATGCTTGGGCTCTCACCGTGGGCAAAGCAAATTAGATTCTTTTAATGATTCCATGTGTGGTTTCGATAGAAAATATTGAAGCCATAGAATGTTTGTTTCTCTTTGTGATGGTCACTTGTTCTCTTGAGTTGCTTCTGCTTTCTGTTTACAAACACACTAGGTTACTGTATACAACATGCTCTCTCCTCACATTGCTTTCTATTGGGAACACCCTTCACTCAGCCCACCTGCCCAGTGAGCTCTCCAGGAGCAACTCGTGCGTGACGATTAGGTACGACCAGGAATAATGGAAAAACTAAAACAGAAGTGGCTTAAAGTAGTAGTTTATTCCACTCTAATGTAAAAGCCCAGGTTTAGTGTGAGGCCTCTGCCTCCTGAAACCCAGGCTGCTCCTGCCCTCTGCTCCCCACCAGCTGGGTGTGGCCCTCATCCTTAAGGTCAAAGGCAACTTCTCTGCTCACTGTAGTCAGATGGAAGAAGAGATACAGAAGAGAACAGACCAAGTATCTCCTAAGGAAGGTTCCCTGAAGCTGCTAAGGACAGTTCAACTTATTCCTGCTGGCTAGAGCTTAGTAACGTGGCCACATCTAACTGCAAGTGGATTTGGAAAATCTAGTCTTTATTTTGGGTGGCCATCTGTCTGGCTCAAAATTTTATCATTATGAAAGAAGAGCATAACGGATACTGTTTTTATGAACCAGTTCCTAATACCTCCTTCAACGCTACCTTGGAAAAGTTGGCAGCATAATTCTTTGTATAGCCACTGTGTCCTGTATTACCATACTTCTGTTAAACCATCCATACATTTTATGTCGCCACTTTTTGCATCGTTTATTTTGTTTTTAATATATATTACTTGCCAAATTGTATTTTAGGTCCAGCAAGGATTGGGACCATATCTTATTTGTCTCTGTGTCCCTGGTAGCCACCAAGTGTCTTAGAGCTAATGATAAATGAAGAATGAATAAGTATATGAATCCATGTACTAAGAAATGAAATTTACTTATTAACTTTTACAGCTTATCCACCCCAGCTCTTCAACTTAATCTAGACTCTTCTTGTTTATTTAAACATTAAATATTAATTGCTTAACCAAGCAACCAGACAATCCTTTATCTCAGTGAAATGATTTTCAGTAAAGTTATGGGACACATACTACAAAATGAGTTTAAAATGTTTGTATCATTGAGGTGCTATTCTAAGTAAATGAATGTATTCAATGTAGTGACTACATAGTAATAATATGACATTAACATTCTGAAATTCCCAAGGTCAATTTGGTGCTACACAAATAAGAGACTGAGAGTTATTTTTATGAAGTATAAGGCTAATTACTGCCCCCTCCCCCTTTTTTCCACATTGGCTAAATAAGTCATAATAGACCTAAGATGGGTGAACATTAAGTGAAATCAATATTTTGAAACTCTATCTTGCTTCTTTCTGCTTAATAAGGAATTTTAGGTTGAGGTTAAGTAATTTGCATAATTTCCCCAGTTTTAATTTCAACCGTTTTTGGAAAGTTTAGTGGTACATTTATACTTTTTGACCACATTTGTATACGTTTTGTTTTAAAATGACAACAGAGACCTGCACAAGTAACTAAATAGGAAGATGGTAGAAATAATCTTAAGAGTTTGAAGGAATCTTAAAATTCTGTATTATTTTGAGTTAGGTCTCAAGAGGTGTGGCAAAGATGGCTTGATCCTCAGCATTCATTATCCTCTTCTACTGTAGCAAGAGATTTCTTAGCCGGGCACGTAGCCATCAAAATAAAGACTAGATTTTCCTTTTCTGATTGCAGCTTGGGATAAACATGCCAGTTAGTTAACTCCTAGGACTTCAGGTTTTCTCATTCATAAATTAGAAATAATACTTCTCAGGATTCCACAGTTTTGTACATAATTCCATTGGAGTGTGTTAATCCTAAAATACTCTAACTTTTCCTTTAGAGGTGGCTCTCCTCCATCGCCTCAGGTTCCTGAGACCTGGATTATGTTTAATTTGTCTTTGTGTCCCAAAGCCTGATACATTTTTGTTGAGTCTAAAACAACTGTGCAGTAATAAAGACTAAAGGAGACTGGGCATTTGTCGTATCCTGCATATTAAGTACAAATCTCAAATTTCTCTGGCTAGGGTAGAGGTGAGGTATCTTTGGAAGCAAAATCAAGCCTTCAAATTCAGACTTCAGGGCACAGATTGGTAAGTCACTTCCTAATGATGTCTGCTTGCTTCCTTTGCATATAGTGTCATCTAGTGACCCTGTGTCCTTTGTGTTCTATGCTGTAGCTTTGGTGGCTCTCACACTCACCAAGTTTTTAATAACCTCAAGGACTTCCAAAGATTTATCTGGAATATATGTTTCTCTATTTGTGTGGTTACTTATTAGTCATTCTTCAGATTTCAGCTTTAGCTTCATTTCCCTAGAGAGTCCTCTGAAGCTTCCAACCTAAATTAGTTCCCTCAGTGCCAGATATAAGTTTCTTCCTTCATGGAATATATAACAGTTTAACACACATACACATGGGCTTTTCTTTAATGTCTCTTTCCCCCAGTGGAATCCAGGGTATGAAGGGAGGTTCTATGTTCGATTTGTTTACTATTTTCCCCTCATTGCCTAATATAATATTTAGCATATATTGTGAGTTCCCAAAATTTAAGTCAAGTGAAGGAAAGCTGCAGTATTTGTCTGAGTTTTAGGCAGTAGGTCATTTGTTAGGAGAATCTGTTTCAACATCATTCACTCAAGGCTTCTCCTTAGGAAGAATTTTCAAAAACTGTGTTCTATTATCAACACGGAAATATTTCCTTTTATTTTTAGCTTTGATGTATTTATATTCCCCCAGTTTGCAATTGTATTAGTTTCCTAGGCCTGCTATGGCAAATTTCCACAAACTGGTAGCTTAAAACAACAAAAATTTATTTTCTCACAGTTCGAGAGAACAGAGTCCAAAATCAAATCATTGGCAGGGCCATGCTTCCTCTGACGGTTCTAAGGAGGAATCCTTCCTTGCCTTCTAGCTTCTAGTGGTCGTTGACAATCCTTCGCATTCCTTGGCTTCAGTTACATCACTCCAGTCTCTGCCCCTGTTGTCAGATGTCCTACATTCTTTGTGGGTTGTCACGTGGCCTTATAAGGACACCAGGTATTGGATTTAAGGCCTGACTTAATCTAGTAAGACCTCATGTTAACCAAATCTGCAAAAAACCTATTTCCAGTAAAGATCACATTCTGAGGTACCAAGTAGACATGAATTTTCGGGGGGACACTATTCAACCCAGTACAACTACTAATATGAATTTAGTTGAATAATAAGCAATTGACAAAGAATTTCGAGCCTTGAAGAATCTCATAATCAAAATGCAAGTTTTCAATCTTTTTGTTTTGTTTTTTCCCCACAAAATAACCCTGTTTTTTGGTAGATGTTAATATGTTAGCTCCAGCATTTCAGAAAAGCATCTTAATGTTTAACAATATGTTTTGAGCATATCTACATGTTTTTATTAACTAATTACATGATGATAACTAATATATTAATATCTTTTTTTTTTTTTTTGGAGACAAAGTCTTGCTCTGTTGCCCGGGCTAGAGTGCCGTGGCATCAGCCTAGCTCACAGCAACCTCAAACTCCTGGGCTCAAGCGATCCTTCTGTCTCAGCCTCCCGAGTAGCTGGGACCACAGGCATGCACCACCATGCCCGGCTAATTTTTTTCTATATATATTTTTAGCTGTCCATATAATTTCTTTCTATTTTTAGTAGAGACGGGGTCTTGCTCTTGCTCAGGCTGGTCTCGAACTCCTGAGCTCAAACGATCCGCCCGCCTTGGCCTCCCAGAGTGCTGGGATTACAGGCGTGAGCCATCGCGCCTGGCCCAAGATATTAATATCTTAATATAGAAAAACGTACAAGTCATAATGGATAATTTCAAGTTTATAGTTTATATAAAAAGAATATTACCCACACATTACACTTGCTCTATGTATTTCTTTGTAAGATCTAAGTGTCTACCTGCTTATTATACTTTATAAGTCGTCCCTAAAATGTACAAACATGAACAGTAAAAGGACTAACAATGCATGGTTCTATCTTCAGGTTTTACTCACCTCTCTTGTACTTGAAACATAAAATTAGAAATGTGATTATTTGGCAAGAGAAACATATTAGGAAATTCCAATAGGAGGGAAAAGAAAAAAATACATAGTATTTGCTAAGTGCAGGCAGATGCCTGTGTTGATCTATAGTTCCTCCTAGAACATTGAAGAATACTACACTTGGCTTTATCTGGTGAGCCACATCTGCAAACATTTCCACAAGGCTATGATCAGCACAGCTACAGGGATGGCGTCCTGGCCAGGGCTGGTTCCCACCTTGCCCCTGAGCTGCCAGAACAGACTCCAGATACCCACGACCCTGAACTGGAACTGGCAAGTCAGAAAAAGAGTGAATGAATGAATGAATGTAAATTATTGTCAAATATTCAGTAATACAAACGAGTGAAGTTTCTATAGCATATTGCTGGTCACAAAAACATCACTAAATGTCTAAATAAAGACCTGAAACATTTTTAAGATTAAAATTGAAATAAGTGTGAGTTATACATACATTTAAGAAAGATGAATAAAAAGGTAACTACCTAATTTCTGCTGAATCAGTGAGTGTCGGCAGTCATGGCGGTGGTGAGTTAAATCAAGGAATAAATGCTTTTAAAGTGAAAATTGTCGGGAGTATCTCTTCCCACCACATAGTTCAACAGCAAACAATCACAAACATAAAGAGGTTGCTTTCCTACTGCATCGTTTATTGTG
>JAQIFY010006112.1:0-10550 GCA_028533085.1 Varecia variegata
ATTCTTCATAGCAAAGAATATCTTCTGTTGTGACCTGAAGTATAAAACCTGTGCCGAGTCAGTAGTATCAGTTGATTTACCCAAAGCAATTGAATGATACATATTTTCCTTTTGAAGTATTGCTTGAAATTCTGTTAAGTTGAAGGCTAATTCATGTTGCTGATCAGTTATGGTTCTCCTTGAAAGAGGCAGTTGTTTGTACTTGGAAACATTATTAAGGTCTAAGCATCCTACAATGTTGACAATGTACTCTTTTACAATTACTTAATCACTGAATGGCTTCCCTTTTTTCCTGAGTATATAAGCTACTTTATAAGTTGCTTCAATGGAATTATTTCTAGGTCTTATTGCTGCTTGAAAGAATTGTCTTTGTTTTTGTTTTTCACCTTTTAATTTCTGCAATACAGCCTTTTGCACCTCTCCCTCTAATTTAAAATATTTGTGGTCCTTATGAGTGTTATAATGCTGATGAGCACTGAATTTCTTTTGTTGATATTGCAGTATCATAAAGCAAGCAAATCTTATCTTTAGCAGAAACAAGCTAATAATACTGCAATTCCCAATACTCATTAAAAAACTGTTTTCTTGCTTCAGTGTTCTCTTGGTCTTCTTTGACATGATGGGCTGTTAAGCAGACAGAATTAAAACATACTGTCGAGCTGTGCAACTATTCACAAATTCTGCTTCAGACAGAGACACAGTGCACTGTTCTCAAAAGCTGATAACAGACTGGTGCACTCGACCCCCATAAACTCTCGCCAACCAGACTCATGTGATAGTAGCACCGGTCAGGTGGAGGAAGTTAGATCTAAATCATGAGTGTAGCAGCTGTTAATTTAGCCCTTATGGCTTACTAATGTTCTAATTGTGCTGGTCAACTTGGGAGAATTATTTCATTGACACTTATTACAGGAATTGGCTCGCCTCTTATAGAGGCTAAGGAGTCCCACGATCTGCCCTCTGCAAGCTGGAGAACCAGGGAAGCTGGTGGCATAGGTTAGTACAAGTCCAATGACCTGAGAACCAGGGGAGTTGGTTGGTGTAACTTTCAGTCCAAGACCAAAGGCCTGAGAACCTGAGAAGCTGCTGGTACAAGTCCCAGAGTCCAAAGACTGGAAAACCTGGAGTTCTGATGTCTAAGGCCAGGAGAAGACAGGTGTCCCAGCTCTGGAATAGAGTGAATGCCCCTTTCCTCTGCCTTTCTTCTCTATCTGGGCCCTCAGCTGATTGGATGGTGCCCACTCACATTAGGTGGGGGAAGATCTTTGTTCCTCAGTCCAGTGATTCAAGTGCCAATCTCTTCCAGAAACATCCTCACAGACACACCCAGAAATAACACTTTACCAGCTATCTAGCTATCCCTTAACCCAGTCAAGTTGACACCTAAAATTAACCATTACACTGTAACACCCTCGTAGGACATTCTAGTGGACTGGTAGCTGTGGAGGAAAGATATTCTTTTGGCATTAGTGGATGGTGGGGGAACACTGTTTCTCTGGAGAACACTGACTAACTAACACAAACGGACTCCTTTTGGTCCCTCACCTCTCTCCATCTGGTCTCCCCGGCCCATTGAATCTACCTCTAAATATATGTCAAGTCCGCCCTGTTCACTCAGCTCCCATCACTGTTACTTTAAGCCTTCTCACCTGTATTAATCTAACAATCTCCTAAGCCATCTGATTTACCCTCTTACAATCGTCATTCTGTACTGCTGCCAAAGAGAGTGTTCCTTAAGTGCAAACTGGGTGTCACTCCAGCTTAGAAAACTTCAGGATACATTTGGATTTTTCATCATCTCCTCCCTGCCTATATGTGTCCAGCCACGTCTCCCACCTCCCCTACACAGCACATTCACATGTGCCCAGATCCTTCCCCACTCAGACTCTCTTCTCTGGCTTTGTTTGTTTGTTTTGTTTTGTTCTAGTTCAGAGGCTTAGTCCCAGCATCACTCTACTTCCTGTCCTGGAAACCTCCTTCAGCATCTCCAGACTGAGTCAGAGCTTCCTTTCCTCTGTGCTCCTGGAGTGTCCTGCACGTACTTCCTAATGGCATCCAGCACTTTTTAATACAATTGCTGCTTCTCGGTTCCCCTCACAGTGTAGATGTTGCTTCAGTTCCTCATAGATTTTGAACGAACAGCTTGACATCCAAGTAGGGGAAAAACCTACTTATGATAATCTGAGTAGAACCTTACTCTGTTTTCTATATAAATACAAAATACTTTTTTTGCTTTAACTTACTCAGGAATAAAACTACCAAGTAAATTGAGAGAAGATGATACTTTATCTGTAACTTTACCATTTTGCAAAAAGCATCTCTGATGGCAGCATTTCCTGTTACATTGAGTCACCAACTCAGGAGACCCATATCAGTCTGCATTTGTAGCGACTGCGTGCATGCCAATTGTGTGTGTGGGCACACGTGAACACACATATACACTTATTTAGCCCTTATTTTAAAATGTCAAATATGAAGCATCCATTCGTGTGCAGCACTCATGCTGATTCTCTGTGATATTCTCTGAGATATTACAAAGTGCTTAACTGAAAAAAAGAGCCTGGATCTGAATGGGTAGAACAACTGGTATTTGGTATCAATTTTTTATAGCAAATTCGTAGGCTCTTATTTTGTTATATTGACTTTTCCATGATAAACATTTTTAATAAATAGTTTTTAAATTCCTTTGCTATGTTTCTTCATGTTTTAGCTGCAGTAGTAAGATAATCATCATTTTGTAAACTGTGGAAGAAGAAAGAGAGTCTCAGTGAATGGATTAAAGGTATTTTCAGCTTAGGGACACCTGGCAGGGGACTTCTGCCATGTGGAAGTAGTGTCCTGTCCTTAAACAGGCACTGACTTGGGTACTGAGACTCTTGGCTTTAGTGTCCATACACCAGGGCCACGTGCTTAACTTTGGGTACATTCTTGGGGTTTTCTGAGCCTCAGTTTCTACATATGTAAAATGAAAAGGATACATTTGATTATTTTGGTGGTTGTCACTTTTGTTTTGATAACTATGTCCCTGGAAGAACACCATGAAATACACATGCATTTAAAACTATCCTATAAACTAGGAAAAATTTTACCACCAGAAAATTTAACCATATAATATAAACGTAACAAAAGTAAGAACACTTGTCCATGAAAAAGGCAACCTTCCAAACTGAGAATGGTTAGGTGCTTTTTCCTAATACCCTTTAACATTGTTCACTTTTTCTCTACCCACTGGTGTTTGCTGGCAGAGAAGCAAAGCTGAAATGGTTAGGGAAAATATTGCAAAAGATAAGCTTAAAACTGAGAAAATTCTTTCTATTAACTTATTTTGTTCGCTGAAAGTTGCGAAAAGAGCATATAATTCTGTTCTGATGGTAGAATAGAAAGAGAATTGAAAGTCTAGTTTCCACTGTTAGGAAGTTGTTTTGTTTTATTTTGTTTTCAAGGTCTCCCTAAGACAATACCGATTCTCATAACACCAGGACACTTCCCACCCCCGCCCCCCAGACCATGGTAGGGCTGTTAGATTTAACAAATAATAATACAAGATGTCCAGTTAAATTACAATTTCAGATAAATAATGAATAATTGTGTTTTGTTTTGAGCATATGCATGATCCAAATAGTGCATGAAACAATTTGATTTCTAGAACAGTTCAGAGTAACTAGTCCACTAATGTTTGTGAATTTTTCTTGTGTTAGGTCCAAAAATGTCCCCAAGTCCCTGCCTTGAAGCAGCTTATAGTGGCCACGGTTTGCTTTGAGGGAATTAATTAAGACAACTGTTGAGTAATAACAAGGTGCTTTGGCTCGAATATAAATAGTTCCTGAATTTGGCCAAGGAAGTCTGGTAAGGGCTATTAATCCTGAACATTAAACTATCAAAAACGTGCCCACAGCGCACCTGGGAGTCTACACTGTAAATGGCAAGAATGACCCTGAGTTACCCGGCTCCGCCCGACAAGCCCCACACTCGCGACCGGACTGAGGTGGTGACAGGTGGTTTTTAGCCATGCGAGCCCCGTTTGTGTGGCTTCTCACAGGGGGCGCCCCCGCGGCTCGGGTCCCTCTTCCCGCAGCTGGGCTCGGGTGATGGGGGCGGGGCGAGGGGACAGACAGCGGGGGAGGTTGTCAGGGAAGCGGGGAAGGAGGGACTTCGTGTTAGTTTTGGCCTTGGAGTGTAAAAACATCTGGGAAATAAAATGAGTGGGGCTGACTGGAAATGTGAACCTCCGCCAAGATTATGCAAGGAAGGTGCAGCGCGGAACCGGAGCAGACCCTTCCCTCCCCCACGCCGCCAGCTCCGAGATTTGCAAAAGCAACACCAGAGAAACCACGTTGCTACGCACGGGGAAACTGGCCTCATTTGTAAGCGTTTGTTCAGTGTGCTTGCCCCCAGTTCGCCTTCCATGGTGCCAAGCTGGTGCTCAGGAAGGAGAGGGGAGCTCTGGCGTGGGTGAGGGTGTGAAGTCGGCTGCTGGAGCTGGAGTTGGCAGTAGCCTCCAGCGGGAGCCAGGGTCGGGAGGGCGCGGGGACAGATGGCAGAAACGGAGGAACGAGAGCTGAAGACTTAAAAAGAGAAGGAAGAGTCATTGCTCACTGGGCGGGGAACAGCGCCCGAGGCCCGGGAGAAGGAAAAAAGATGTTGGATAAACACAGCCTCCCCGCGCTGCCAGCTGCTAATGACCCTGGGGGCGGCGCTCTGAGGTCAACTGTGTCCCTCTGGCAGAAATTGAAGCGCAGGGCCCATGCAGCTGTGCTCCCGTGTCCCAGCAGTCACCATCCTCCGCCGTTAATGGGGTGGACCCTCCTTCCAGGCTGTCCTCTGTACCCATACTGTTCCTGCTGTCAGGAATCGCGAGGTGCTCCCACACTGCACAGGGCTGATGGTGACTTAGCACCCCGGCTCTGCCCTGCTCCTGTGCCCATCTCAGTTCGGCAGCATCCGCCTTCAACCTTGTCGAACTCAATGAGTTTTTGAGTACTCATTTCCAGTATATGTTCATTTCCTTATAAACTATATGCAAGGATCGTGACTATAAGTATATAAATGTGAATACCTATATAAAATAAAAATATAGAAAATATAAAAATATGAACTTAAAAAATAGATACTATATATAAAATAAAATACTAAAAATAGGAATAAAAAATGGAAGAGGTAAGGGGTGGGGAACCTGTGGCCTTCTGGATCCTTGAGGGTGGCCTTTTGACTGAATCCAAGGGGATTTGTTCTGCAAAGTTTGGATTCGGTTGAGGGGCTGACTCAGGAGCTGATTCCTGGCTGCACCTTGACCTGAATCTGATCTCATGGTCATGGCCCTCCACACCCTCCCTCTCCTCCTGCCTGGCTCTACTTTACTGACACTCAGGACCCGCAGAGACCACAGCTCCAGCTCCCTAGTACCCAGGGTCAGACTTACTTGAGAATCTTTAGCTAAACGCATGGACTTTCTGGCTTTACCCCAGTACCAGGAGTCAGTGATAAATACCTGAATAATCTCACACTGCCTCTGGTTGCTTCTCCGAGCAAGGAGAAATTCTGTCAAATGCCAGCTCATTCAGTAGCAGATCTGGGAGTGGGAATGCCTCTAGCGATAATGTGGTGGCACCCCCAGAGACAGTAAATCCCCGGGGAACTAGGAGCGGCTGGGCCTCTGGGAAACCTGAGGCTGCTGAAAATGAGGAGGAAGTTAGGAAGTTTTGTTGCAAAGAAATCATTGGGTCCAATTAAATACATATACAATTACATAGAGGTCAAAACAAATTACAAAATGTTTCATCAGTATTTGAGGGAGAAAATTAGAAATGAATCTTACTAAATGATTGAAAATACCATTCAAATTACTATCAAATTCCTGAAAATACTGTTCATCTTTAGGCTTAGTTCCCTCATCTATTGATTGGGAATAGGTACCAGCTTCCATAGGTACCTCAGGGTACTCACTAGGATAAGTCAATGGTAATATATTTAGCCAAAGAAAGTAGCCACGTATTAGGCAATTGAACAGCTGCTAAAGACAGCTTGTTGTGGGGTTAGGGGTGGCTTTTGGCCACACCCATGTGAGCTCATCTGGGAACTGTAGCCCCAGCAGTCACCCTGTTAGCAGCTGTCAGGGAGGGCGAGTACTTCCGTTACTGAATTGCTGCGTCCCCCAGTGGCGTGACTGCCAGCACAGATTCAGATCATTCTAAACTACTCTCCTTTCTCTGTCCACTCTTGGTTTTCCCTATAATCCACAGTATTCCTTTTAGGAAAGAGGTGAGCAGGGTCTCATTTTCAGTCTTTCCTTAGCTTCTTTTCTCTGTCTTTAATACCTACGTTAATCTTTAGGTGTTCAGTAAGAAAAGGTCTATCCTCTGTCTTGGTGGGTATTAATGTCTTAGTACTTTAGAAGCATAGTTTGAGGCAGGAGATGGGGATGTTACAGTTGGATGACAGTCCAATGACACTTAGTGATAAATTTTTGTTTTGAATAGGAAAACAAGTATATAGTGATGTCAGAAATGCTTCTCGAATTACAGCCTAATTTTTTGGCAGTTATCATATTTCCCTTGGCCAAAAAACAACAACAACAAAAAGTTGTTTGGAGATGTCTTTTTGTTTTCATTCTATGTTACACTCTCTGGGAATTTTCTGCTTTGCCTCCGTTAATGTTAGAAACTCAACTTCTGGAGGATAATGTACAGTGTAAGCATTTTGTGTTTTGATTGGTTTTAAAGAAACACTAGTTTCAAGTTCTGAGTTAGCACTTTATTCTAAATCTTGAAACTGTGGATTAATAACCAACCTGTTTTGAAATCTCATTTTAAAAATATAGAGATAATGCTCTGAATTAGAACATATATGTAGAATTTATTTATTTATTCAAGAAATATTCATTGACTGCTTCCTCTTTATCTGGCCATATTCTAGAAACTGGGGGTAATAGTGGTGAACAAGACAAAATTCCTGCCATATGGAGTTTATTGTTACTTTTGGTGGGTAAGGGAGGAGTCCTGAATATAAAACTCAGTAAATAAACTAATAAATTAATAAGATTATTTCAGATATTAAAAGCAAGAAGGAACATAAAGCAGAAGTATTTATCAGGTTCTTAGCATGAAACAGAGGGTATAGTCAAATTAGGATAACTTGAGAAAAGTTTAATAAAAGTTTTGTTTCCAAAGGTGAGGGCAGGGGTGGGGTAGGAAGATTTATAAATCAACGCAGTACTTTGGGGCTAGTCACAGATGCAAAGCCAGCAGTGGAGGGCACAGTTACCTGAAGGACAGAGACGGTCAGGTAGGGAGGGCTGTCTTTCAGGGACTCTGGCCTTTGTGGGGGCAGGGGGGACTCAGCTGCCCTTGGGTTTCTCCAGGGAAGGAACTGGAGAATTAAGTCCCCAACCTTACCAGTTCCCTACTGGCCCAACCCACAGGAAGTTAGATGGCAAGAGGACCAGATCACATAATCCACCCATACGTGTCAGTCTTCTGGGGCACAGGGCAAGTGGGGGAAAGGGGGAATGTGTGGCGCTGGAGCCATCTGTAGGTATCCAGCACCAGAAAGAAATGGGATATTATATGGAACTTACATTGCACAGTGATCTAAAATAGAGCACTGCTTCTGCCTCAAAGATGCTTATGTTTTATTTGAGGTGGTCAAAAGCAAATTTGTGAAAAGATAACTAGCAAAGTAAAACTGGATATAGGTGACAAAAAGTGGTATCCATCTACACGTAACTCATGTATTTGCGACAGGAAGAGATTGCTTCTTCTTTGAAAGACAAGGAAATATTTCATGGAGCGAGTACAATTGAAATTGGGCTTAAGGAATGGATAAATTGTTAATAGTTGGAAAGGAAGAAGGAAACATTCCAGGAATATAAAATGTCATGGGCCAAAGTGCACAGATGAGACATGTTCAGGAACAATTTGGCTCTGGTGGTTGGATGATTCTGTAATCCTTTTAGAATCCGACTTGTAATTAAACTTACTTTCTTCTAAACTCCCAGCCAGTGTAGAAATTACATCTGTCAGTACTGGCTAACTTCCTTCCTTCCTCCCTCTCTTCTTTTCCCTCTCTACGTCTCTCTTTCCCCTCCCTCCTTACCCCTGTGCCTTTCAACAAATAGTTATTGAGCATCCACAGTTTTCATAGTTGCAATAAGTAAGCACTAAGTCACTGCATTGAACAAGACCATGTTCCCACTTAGGGAGTTTAATTCCAATGTCAGGATTCCAGAGCGTTTCTCAGTAATTCAGCAAGGTAATAATAATTGCTGACAGTATTGAACATTTGTTGTATGCCAGACACTGTTCTTATTCAAGGAGACTTAGTTTGTTTTAGGAAGAATGCATGAAAAGCTTAGGAGAAGGGATTACTGAAATAATCTTCAACATTTTGGCCCTACAAAGCTAATTTGATTGTTTTAAAAAAAATGCTCATTAGCGGAAATGTGAAATTGACTGGACAACCTACTGCATATCAAGTATGCATAAGATTTCAATTTTGCATAAATTATGGATTTGGAACATGTTTTTCAGTGAGATCCATAGAAATTGAGTTTGGGTCCAAAGTGATTTCCTTCTGCTCAGTGGGAACATTTCCTTTTCTGCTTCCTTTGTGAAATTTTAAACTGCCTGATGGCAGGGAATTGAGAGAGCAGCTAGAGGGAGGAGAGGGCTACTCAGGGGCTCAGCTTGAGGACACTGAAGTTGATGGGGTAAAGCGTTGGTTAGTCCTCTCCAGAGACGGTGAGAAATATGACTTTACTCTGTGCTCAGAGGTGCTTCTTTAGAGGCTTGCTGTGATTTCTCTCTATTTCCCATGTTGAGAAGACAGAATTCATTTGGAAAAAGAGATCTTCATGATTCATAATTAGCAATTGTGTGCTCTTTTTTTTTTTTAAAGCTTTCTGGAAACTGATTTTTCCTAATAGCTCTTTTTTTCATATAATTAAACCAAATCAAATTTATTTGATGTTTGAGAATGAATGATACATTGAATTGAAGAGTAGGATCCATTTTTAGAAATTATTTAAGCCCTGTATTAACCTGTATGCCACTAATATAAAGCAAACTCATAAACATTCCTTTATAAATGCTAATTGGGTCAATTGCACATAAGAATAATTCTGGTGTTTTTTATGCCAGACATGTTTTTATTTCATTCATTTCTACAAATAACACCTTCAGGCTTTTTTAAAAAAAATAAATTGTACTGTGTGTATTTAGGTATACAACATGATGTTATGGGATAAATATACTGTGTATAGTAAAATGGTTACTGTAGTGGAAGAAATTAACATATCCATCATTTCACATAGTTACCCATTTTATCTGACTCCCATGGCAAGAGCAACTGTCAATATAATCTACTCATTTAGCAAAAATCCTGAATACAATACACTGATATTATTAACTATAATCTTATGTTTTACATTAGCTCTTTTGAATTGTTCAGACTTTTCATCCTATGTACTGGCTACTTTGTATTCTTTGACTTGCATGTCCTTATTTCCTTCCTGCTCATCGTAACCCTGCCCTGCCCTGATAACCACTGTTTTATTCTCCATCTCTATATATTTGACCTTTTTTTTAAAAAAAAGATTTCACACATAAGTGAAAACATGCAATATTTTTCTTTCTGTGTCTGGCTTATTTCACTTAGCATAATGTCCTCTAGGTCCATCCATGTAGCTGTGTCCTTAATTTAAAAAGTCCTCAATAAAATATTAGGAAATCAAATTCAACACCACATCAAAAAGATTAGATATCATGATCAAGTGGGATTTATTGATATTGGTCTGTAGTTTTCAAGGTTGAATAATATTCTTCTCTCTCTCTCTCTTTCTTTCTGTGTATCACGGTTTCTTTATCCATTCATCCACTGATGGATACCTAGGTTGCTTCGATATCGTGGCTATTGTGAGTAATACTGCATTGAATATGGGAGTGCAAATATCTTTATTGTGGGGTCATGTTTCCTTGCTTTTTCATATTTCATTCCCCTGCCTTGATGTCTGAGCATCTGGTGGAACAATCACCTCTTCCCAATTTTACACACTGACTTTCATAGGGTTAAACTTTCACTTGCAGGTGGGTCTTAGTGTGCTGGTTGGGAAGGGCATAGTGACCTTGGTTCCAAGTATATGTAGTGGTATAGCCTTTGTGCAGCTTTTTCAGCTGCAGTCAAACTCAGTGATGAATGTGGGTGTCTCAGTGGCCTAGGCTGTAGGAGTCTGTGGCAATGGTGGTGGGAACATAGATTGTTAGGGTCCTCAGTGCCAAGGGCTTTTAGATCCTTCTGTTCTCATTTTCCCCACAACGGGGAGTCTTAGTTGAGGCTATGACTCCTGGTGTCACATCTGACATGACCCACAAGCAGCTGCGGCGGTTCTGGTTTCCAGGGCACAGGTGCTCAGAGCGGCCGTGGAGCCAGAGTCCCAGGCTCAGGGTATGGCAAACTTACGGCACCTGGGTCTTGTGGTGCAGGTTTAGTCTCTGAGACATGGTTGGATGTAGACTGCCCACAAAGTTGGGGTCTGTGAGTATGAGGCGCCCCCCCCC
>JAQIFY010006113.1:0-10549 GCA_028533085.1 Varecia variegata
AGCAAAGCAATAGCCTACCTTTTCTTTTTGTTTTAAAGAAAAATTTCTTCTCTAAAAAAATTTCAATTCTAAAATGCAAATAGCTCAGAAAACCGGGTGATTTTCCCTAAGACTGTGACAAATTCAGTTGACAGCAAAACCTACTCTGAAATGAACCTGTTTATAGTTTTTGTTTATCCCTCTTTATGTGGACATTTATATGTTTCTTTCAGAATTATTAATGGGTATGATGATGAGATGTTGCTTCAGACCCACTGGCAGTGTTATATGACATACCTTACCTTTATAAAATCTGAAATATTCTAATGAAGCATGTCTAGCCCCAATGGTTTCAGATAATGAATTATGGACTTATATTTTGAATCTGAGCATTTTTTGTTCTCTTTATATTGTAATATTATTTGATAATAAGAACCATTTGTGACAATGTAGCTGTAAAGGAAAGTGAAGTAGATTATATAGCACCAACTCTAAAATAGATTGCCAAGTAAAGGTACAAAACAGTGTGTATAGTATGCTTCTGTTGGGATTTTAAAAACACCAAATTGGAAAAGACACACACATACACATAGAGGAGTGAGCATGTAGAATACCTTTATAAGGATAAATAAAGAGCTAGTATCAGTGATTGAGAACTGGGAGTCAGCAATAGGAGGAAGAATTAATTTTAGTGTATATGTGTACACACACATATATATGTTGCACTATTTAGATGTTTCACTATCTGTGTTCCTTTTTTGTTTAAATTTTAAATTATACAAATAACTTTATGAGAATGTCCTTGTGAAAACTTAAAAATTCACTTGACTTCCAGCTCCAATAAATGTATTAATTTTGTAATAATAAAGTTTAAAATAATTATTTATATAAGTAGTACCATTCTCTCACACCTTGTAGTAATTTATTCCTGTCATTTGTCATTAGGACTGTGATGACATTAGAGATTAGAGAATGAGATGAGAAAAAGAGTTCAGAAACCCTTAAATTTCTAAACATTGAATATATAGTTTTGCTAAGATTGCCAGAAGCAGGAAGTAAAGGAGAGAATGGCTAAAGATGAGTGCTAATCAGTCGAAGTGGGAATTTATTCCTAGTATATCAGACTGGGCAGTGAGAGCAAAGGTCGGAAGCTTTGAGTACAGTTTTCCAGCAGCAAGTCTGAAGGGAATAAAGGTGGAGGAATCTGGAAAGATAGTATAGCAAGAGAAAGGAAACAGAATAAGTATGTTTTTGGCAAAGGAAAAATGGGAGACAGAAATAGAGAGAAAAGAAATAAAGTTGAGACTCCTCAGAAAAACTAAGAGGTGTGGGAAGATTAAACATAATGAATGTTCATTGTTGGAGGTTTTATAATTACTTTGTGCAGGGTGATAGAATTATAATTTCATGTTAAAAAAGATAAGCTTGGTAGTTGTGATAGAACTAAAATATTGCTTAATCAGAATAAGAAAAGTTCATTTTTTACTAGTAAGTTAGTACAGTTTGAAATCAGAAAAAAAAATTCAACTACTTGCCATACTTCACCAAATGTATATTTAAATTATTTTTGCTACTTGTGCAGATACCTGTATTTTTAGTTCTATCAGCAGTCTCTTTTATAGTGAAAAGCAAGAAATTTGATACTTAAAATATGATATTTTATGTTTGTTTTTTCTTTGGTGATTTTTTTTAAAATATAAAAACAATCTGAGTTCCTGACTTACCAAGCGAACTAAATTAATAAAATTAATGTCAGGAAAAAAATGTGTTAAGCTTTAGTTATTTAGCTATGTACTCACAAATGTATTCTTTATGTGCATCTTCTTTATATAAAAATGCAACCATGGATGGATAGGTATTTGGTAAAGCAAATATAATAAAATGTGAATTGTAGAATCTGGGTGGTAGATAGAATCTGTGAGTTTGAACATTTTCATAATAAATGTTGGAAATAAAAATAATCTCTAATGAAAAAGCTAATTGCAAAATAAACAGATATTGTATAAGCATAATAATATACTTTTTTTTGTTCTCCATTGACTTGGAAAAATCCAAAGTGTTTTTTGTTAGTGAAATACCAGTTTTAGAGGTAATACTGTTCGATGTAAATAAAGTGTTCACTTTTGATGAAAATTGTATTGTCCTTAAAACCAGCATTATTAAGAAGATTAGTAAAGAAGGAAAAATTAAAAGGGTTTGTAAAGCATTTTTGAGGTAAATATAAATTAGAGCAGACAAGGGTTTAGCAACTATTTAGAACTTTTATTCTTCTATTTTAGGGAATCCGGAAACATCAAAGCTGGATTAGAACATCTGGTAAGTTCTAATTTTCTCTGAACATTTGCATCATCTTTGATATCTGCATTCTAAATGAACACTTTTGAATGAGCTTTGAATACCTTGTATTGAGAAAGTCAACCATTTCCCAAAGGGTCAGCTTACTGTTATTATGTGAAGGCACTCACATTTTCATTTATCTTATCATTTCAAGGGAATTTAAAATTTTTTTTAAATTACTTTTTTTTTTGATGTAGAGATGAAATAAAATGGATGACAATCTTTGGATTGATGATTGCTTTAATTATAAACAAAATTGTTTGGTGTAGAATTTTTGGCATATCTTGATCTAACAAAAACAAGCTTGTGTTTTAAGAAAAACACAATCAAATATTGCATGCATAAATATGGTATGTTTTAGCAATTTGACGGCTTTGAAAGAAGTACACAGCTTTGTTTTTCCTGATGTCTTTGCTTTATGAATAATGCATTGGTTTAAACTATATTCAGTTTTAGAATATAAAATAATTGAGATACAAAATTTTTGGTTTAAGTAAACATTTGTAAAGAACAAGTCAAATTTAAACTGCTTTAGCATTAAAATATGTCCATTGATCAAAAAATTGGAAAAGCTATACTATTTATAACAGATCTGAAATTCATTAAGCTCACTGTATTGAGTGTTTATTACATTAAGTAGTTCATTTAAACAGAGCATTACAGAGTCATGCTCTGGTTTCTGGTCAAATCCAAACGTTGAATAATTAATGGTAGAGATTCTTTTGTAAATATAGTCTAAGTACTTTTTTAATGTGAGACTTGATTCGTATATTATACTGTAGCTTTGTTAAGTATTAATGTGCTTTTGTTCTGCTTTCACAAAAGCAAACAGTAGCAAGAGGCAGCTTCATTTTGACTTACGGCAGTTTTAGAGTTAGAAGGAATTTTTGGTTTTACTCTTAATAGCTAAAAGAAATTGAAGAACGCTAGATTTTTAAGAGTGATCCTACAAATTACAGATTAACTGTTAAGAAACAAGATACAATATCTTAGAAAATTTGAACTATGTACTTGTTAGGATTAGAAGTTAGCAAATAACATTGTTTTTCATCATTAAAAAGTATTTTCTAAGCTACTGTTTATCACTTCATAATGTCACATATATTTAGGACATATGGACATCAGAATAAACATGTTGATCTGAAATATCACATTCCAGTATCAACTGGGGGCTTACAACAAGGAAAAACAGCTACCATAGTGCCAAAATGAGCTGTCTTTTATACTTCTCTTCTAATAATATTTACTTTATGTTCCTCACTAAATAAAAATGGGTTTGATTTTTTCTAGTTTAAATTTCCCATTTTTTACACTTTCTAGTAGGATCTCATTTTCAGTGACTATTGCACACACTTATACTATACTTATAATCTTAGGCAGCAATAGTCTTCTGACTGTGCCTTGAGCTGCCAAGAAAGATCTTCAAAGCAGGTGAAACTCCAAAGTTCCACTGCTTACTTTAACCAAAGTAGTTCCACTTTTAGTTATTTTGTAGAATAAACTTTTTGAACTTTTAAATAAGATTTCATCTGAAGAAAGAGTTGTCCAGATAAATTTTTTTAAAAAACTTTTGATAAAACATAGCCACTTATTAAAGTCAAGAATAATTGTATATTAATTATTCTCTATTCTTGACATTAAGTTATGTTTCATTTTTATCTGGGTCATATACATCAAATATATTTCAAAGATCAACATTTTAGGGATGAGAGAGCCAGGACTAGCATACAGTTAGGTAGTGGGAAGTAGATAATTTTAATGCATTTCATCTAAGTTTGAAAGACTCTAACTTGTAATTGACCCACTGTGAACTATGAATAATATATTCATCTATCTATGTATCTGTCTTGCTTTGTGCATTTATAATACTCAGTAAAGTCAGTGATATTCTTCAGAACTTGTCTAAGAAGGTTCATGCCTAAGAAGGAGGTTAACTTACAATTTCTGGGTTAAGCATTGATGAAACCTGTTCTGTCTAACACCTGTGGGCTCATGAGGTTTGTATGTCTCCCCTTTACCACTAAGCAGACTATTTAGAGGCCTTGCCTTATAGCATATGTAGGTAGCGCTTCTTTCAATTGGCTATATAGCCAAATACAATTAGAAGGATAGCTTCTAATAGATGGATTTTTAAATATATATGGTATAAAATTGAAATGAGAAAAGCATCTCACACATTTGGAATTAATCTCTTCTTTATGTAGCCTTCTTCAGTCTTTGACTTTTCCAAATTATTTATTTAAATTATCATAGAGAATCAGCATTGTTCTAAGAGAGGAAAAAGCCAATATAAATTTTAGTAAGTTAAAGAAAATGACATATGCAGCTTGCTATACTTGCCACCAGGAAACATATAGTTGCACTATCTTTGTATTATATGTTTATGGGCTCTTCTTGGTATATAGTTATATGTAACCCTAAAAAGGAGAAAGCAGGTGTGGGTCTATAGAGAAAGGAGTGGAGTGACTGAAAATGTCCCCTTGGAACATTTTCAAGGACTGATTTCCTTTACTTAAGTCCTTTGTAATCTCTCAGATCCTTGATTCAGCTTTTGTTCTATCATTCTTTTCTTTCTATGTTGCCAAGTTTTCCTGAGGATGGTCTGGCAGCATGTTATTCTTTTCAGCTTAAATTTCTTATAATAATACTGCCCAATACCATTTTATTTTTCTTTTCGCAAACTTGTCCACTACCTATAAAGCCTAAGTCTGTTTACAGTTCTAGACAGAGCCTTTTGAAGGTTGTTGCTCCATTATGCATTGATGATTCTTGCCCAATGATTGCAAAATGGAGATTTGCCAACTCTACTCTTCCCTCCATAGTACATTCAGTATTACACTGTAAGGAAAGCCCACCCTTCTTTTTTTACTTATCTATTAATCAGAAGCAAGGTCTCATGGATTTTTTTTTATTTCAGAATATCACAGGGGTATAAATGTTTAGGTTACATATATTGCCTTTGCCCCGCCTGAGTCAGAGCTACAAGCATGTCCATCCCCCAAACTGTGCCACCACACCCATTAGGTGTGAATATACCCATCCGCTCCTCCCCCTCCCACCTGCCCAACACTCAGTGAATATTACTACTATATGTGCACTTAAGTGTTGATCAGTTAATACCAATTTGATGGTGAGTACATGTGGTGCTTGTTTTTCCATTCTTGTGATACTTCACTTAGCAGAATGGTCTCCAGCTCTATCCAGGATAATACAAGAGGTGCTAGATCACCAGTGTTTTTGTGGGTGAGTAGAACTCCAGGGTATTCACATACCACATTTTATTAATCCACTCATGGATTGATAGGCACTTGGGTTGTTTCCACATCTTATACACTGTTCATGGGACTGGATTTTTATTCTACTAAATAGATTATTATCAGTTACTTTCCTTATTTTGATACTCAGTTTGTCCCAGATTTGTCCAGGGAGAATCCTTTCATAGTGACTTCTGGGTTCTTTTGACAATGAGAACCCTGACTCCTAACAACACCAATACATTTACTCATTTACTCAACCATATAATACCTAAAAAGGTTTCAGAATTGGTACAAGCATACTTTGTGAAAAACAAACCTGCTAAAAAGAGTTCAAGATTTATTAGTAGTTCTTTTCTTTCACTTGAGTGTAGTGATGTTATTCATTTGAAATATAGTTGCTTTCATTTGTTTATTTTTGCATTCAGGTTAGGTGCCTTTGTCCCCATTCTTATTGATTTAATTATATGTTTGAACACGTGTAATGTTCACATGCTTCCAGAAGTCAAAATTATACACAGTGGTATTTTCAGAAAGGTGACCATTCTAGCCTGTTCTCCTCTATCTCTTGTAGGTAGCCAATTTTGACTACTGCTTTATCCTCCCTGTTCTTTTTTTGTTAATATTAAGTGTGTGGGCACGCATGTGCACACACGTGCATGTCTATTTGTACTTCCTCTTCCTTCTTATGAAAGATAACAAATTGTATATACTTTTTTGTACTTTTTTGCGGGGAGGGGAAGTTTAACAATATATCCTGGAAATCACTCCATAATTACTGTATCGTTATATTACTTGTGTTTCTTTCTCTGTTTGGCTATGCCTTCTTTATTAAGGCTCTGAGATTTTAGCCTACTTGCATGCCTGCCACAATTTCACAGATGCTGGCAGAAAACAAGAGATTCCTGGGTCAGAGACAAATGCTTTATTACTAACAGCACAACACGCAGCACATGCTTCACATTTCTATAGGTTTCTCTTGATCCTCAGGTCCCATGTAGTGACACTTCATACTTAGTGTGTTTGTGTCATAGCTGAGGAATCCCAAGTTTAGAAGTTCTGTAAGGGCTGCTAGAAAACCTACCCAAATTTTGACCAAGAGGAAGATATCTTTATTATTCTCCTAGTCAGGTAACAAAACTGCCTTCTGGTCCGGGGGGAGGTACTCACTCTATCTTCCAAGATTATTTGCTATACAAACATCTTTGAAAAGATAGTCCAGAACAAAAGCTGATGTAAGATGTATAGAACTGCTATGGAGAATTGTCTCTGAAGAGCTATTATAATTATTATTATTACTATTATTATTAAATTTAGGAAGGTTTGTATTTTTGTTAATGGTTATCTTTATATTTATATCTTTTAATCCCCCTTATTCCTACTTAACCTTTTGAATGGCATCTTTTGACTCCCCCCTGTTACTTTTATTACTGCCAGTACTCATACTGTACTTTACTTTTCTTCCTTTTCCCCCATTTCTTCTTGCTGTATTCTTGTACTTTGTTGGAACATGCAACATTTATATACTATTAATATTCCTCTACCCATGCTGTTACCTTGTTTTAAAATAGGCTCATATTAAATATATTAAATGTTTACTATCGGTTAGTTTGGTGATATTTCCCCAGTTATGTCTTGTTTTGATGAATCTCATCTTCTAGTATTAATATATTCTTCAGGAAAGGCTCCTATGTACAGTATTCCTTGAAATCCTTCACATTCCAAACTGTTTTTCTACTCTTGCCTCTTGAATGACAATTTATTTGGCTGGATTTAAAATCCTTGGCTTGTCTTTTCTTTCCTTGACTTTCTTAAAAGTATTATTCCACTAATGCCTTGTTTTTTATATTGTCCTTGGTATGTCTGTCACCAGCCTTACTGGTAATTTGGTTTTTTGCCTTGAGGTCATGTCATTTTTTCCTTTGTGCTGAAAGTCTAGTTTTACTAGGATAATTCTAAAAGTTGGTTATTTCTGAAGTTGAACTTTTCCAAATATACCGTAAGCTTTGTCATATGTGAACTTAAGTTTTCTCATTTCCAGAAATAGTTTTCTTATAGTATTAAATATTAGCTCTGTTCCATTTATTTTCTTCTTCAGGGACTCTTAATTGTGTGTATGTGTGTGTGTGCATATATATATATTTAAAGCTTTCTTTGCTTGTCTTCTATTTTAGTACTTTTGTTTCTGACTCTTTTTACTGCTTTATTTACTTAGGAAACTACTGTTGATCTTGAATCCTAAGGAATTATTCTGCAGGAATCCTGTAGTATTCATCAACAGATCCAAACTGAGAACATTGTAAGAGATCAGTGCCCATATCATATTTAAAAACTTAGAGAAGATGAGTGAAAAGACTGCTTATAATGTTGTGCTTAATTAGATTTTATAATGAACTTAAGGAAATAATTTTTTTTATTTGATGATGAATCATATATGGATGAAAGGCCCTCTGATAATGACCTAAGGGTTATGTCTGTTAACACAGAAGGGTTGAAGGAGTGGAGATGGGTGGTTATTAGGTGGTGATGTTGCTCCTGACATTTTTTTTAAATTAATGATGCTCTAAAGATGTAGAAAATTGACTGTAAGTTCTTCTTATATCAAAGGGTGCTGACACCAAGTTTTGCCTACCACTTTATGTTTTAAAATTCTGGATGATGTAGTGAGTAATAGCCTTATTGTACTACTGAATGAGGATTAAAATGCTAGGTAGGATTAGTGATATTAACATGCGTTTTTAATGAAGAAAAAGTATAGGAGATAGAGCCTTAACATTTGATTGTAACTATTATTGTTTCATAAGCAAACTATAAAAATAATGCTATCCTTTTCTCTTTAGAGAGGGACTTAGATCAGAAAATAGTAGGTAGAGCTATATGGAAAATTGTCACTTTTTAGTTTCGAAATAATTTTGTGGGTTGTTTGTGACTTGAAAGAATGGCATCTGTGTCCCTTTGGGAAGGAATGAAGTAAATTATTCTGATCAGGATGATGTTTCTAAATCTTCCCTTGTTCTCTTTTCTGAAAAGTCAAATAAATGGAAGTAGGTTAGAATAAGAGGACAGGGTAATCTAGGCCAGTGCTTAACCATCTTTAATGTGTATATGAGTCACCTGAGAATCTTGTTTAATTACAGATTCTGATTCTTTGCATCTGTGGTGGGATTTGAGCGTATGCATTTCAATAAGCTCCCAAGTGAGGCTAATACTGCTGGTTCAGTGACCACCAGGAAGAAAAATACATTAAAAGGCATTGACTTAAAAGACATGTGTCCAATGAAGGAGGTTTTCTGAGTCTGGCAACGAATCTAGATGTTTCCCTCATACTCATTAAATATAATTCTGCAACCCATGAATGATTGGTTGGGTGTTCATAAACCTAGGGATTTCACAGGTGTTCGTAAACCTAGGGTGTTCATAAACCTCCACAGATTTACACAATAGGGCAAAAATTTCATCATCTTACTCTGCAAAAGTAACAGAGGGACAAATTTTTTTTTTTTTTTTTAAATTTTGAGTTCAGATGTTAAGTCATATTTTTCAGGACTGCAGTTGACACTAGACCTAATAATACCTTGTTCACCCTTAGGTGGAAAATTTAATGAGTGGTAATAAATCTTTTAGTGAAAAGGATTACAAGTGTTTACAGCTTTAAGTGGGATTTGTTTTCTATTAATAGTTGAATAGCAAAAGAACTCTGGAGCCATACCTGTGGGTTTTATCTCCCCACAGGTCTCATTTATGTTTCTTATATTGTATAGCATTTGAGAATGATGACCTACTTGTCCTTGTGGTTAAGTAACACAGTCTGACCATCTTAAGTGTTGAAAAGCAACTGTCATTAATAGTTTGTTTAGCCCATCAGTGGTTTGTAAGAATATAGCTGCTGCTTGCCAGAAATGTAGGCAGGCCCATTGCTATTACATACTCATCAATAACATTATCAGGTTCTAATAAAAGCCCTGTCCTCTTTGTTTTAGGCTATTTTATATAGAACTTGCAAATCAAACTGCTGTATTTCAGTTCTCAGATTGATAGTGCGATTTAACACAAGCATAAACACAGTTAATGTATTATTATTATACTTTTGAGGATTCAGTTAACATACAACATGAACTAGAAAATGCAAAAAAATAGATTATGACTATTCTAAACTCAATTGTCTGTTGCATTTTTAATATCTCAGTTGTAGTTTTATATTCCCCCGCTGTATTCTGAAAAACTGTTTTTGACATCTGTCTAAATGAGTATGAGGATATAGTTATCTCAAAATGTCCTAATGTTACCCATATACTCTCTAAATCTATTAAACACTGATTAAAAATATTTATTAGCTCATGTCACTATTTAAGGATTTCAGCATCATATTATAGATCCTTTTCTTCCCAGTGTTTAACTTATTTTCCTTACCTAAGACAATATACATTTGACATTTAGGGTAAAAGTGCATGTTAAACCAGATACTTTTCTCAGACTGTGATCATGAGATGAAACAGCATGAAGTTTCTCTGCTTGATGCAAGACCAATTCCATAAATCTTTCTCTTTCCTTTTGACAAACAAGTGTGTCCTGTGTATGTGTACAAATTAAAATACTTTTAATATGGATTAAATGGATAAATGTCATATTACTGTCATGATTTCTTAGGTAGTATACAGATCTTAAATCTGAGGACCAGCACATATTCTAATCAGAAACAGTGCCATTGTCAAGTGATCCATTTCTCTGATACATTTTGATCAGTTATAAGTTTATTGAAAATTGCTTCTGCAATAAATGATTTTTTTTTTTTTTTTTTTTTTTTTTTGAGACAGAGTCTCACTCTGTTGCCCGGGCTAGAGTGAGTGCCATGGCGTCAGCCTAGCTCACAGCAACCTCAAACTCCTGGGCTTAAGCGATCCTACTGCCTCAGCCTCCCGAGTAGCTGGGACTACAGGCATGCGCCACCATGCCCGGCTAATTTTTTCTATATATATTTT
>JAQIFY010006114.1:0-10548 GCA_028533085.1 Varecia variegata
AAAAGAAAACCAGCACATAAAGCAAAACATGAGAAGTAATAGACTGAAGCTAGGGTAGGTCAGACAGGCAATAGTTGAGACCCAGAGTCTAGCAAGACCAACCTGAATGAGATGGCCTATGTAGCTGATGCCCATAAAATATGAAACCCTTCAGAGAAGAGGATGAATTCTTTGCATGTTCAGTGGTAGAGACACTGTGGGAGACCTATCAAGAAAAGCCCAGTAGCAGAGGTATTTGTCAACAGGCAGAAGTCCAGGCAGGTACAAAGTCAACATCAGGGAAGTCTAACAACAGTCTTCCAGTCAACTGTACCTCCAGAACAGCAAGGACATTCTCTGATGGATTCTCTTCCATACCACAACTCCTAGCCAATTCCTGACATTTTATGCATCCTCAGTAATTATTTGAGTAAATAAATTATAAATTTATAAATTTAAAATTATAAAATTATAAATAAGGATTTTTTTTTCATTTGAAGGGTAAAAAAACCCAATAAAAATATTATCATCAGGACATCATTTCTCCATCTTTTCCTTTGGATGACTTCATTCTCAGATCACCAGAACCTCTCAGGGCTACATGCTCTCTCAGTCACATCCAGCAGGAAAAGGGAGAAATCTTTCACATAAAGGAATTAGGACGGGAAAGTATAATATATTGCATTGCTTCTGCTTAGAACATATACCATTTTTGAGCCAGTCACTGGAATTAAGGTAACGTAAAGTTCTGATTGTTTGAACTCTCTTGGAGAATGGCATTGGGTCAGCTAGCTTCACAGTAATCAACTGTGCTGAGCAGGGGATGGGGAATTCACCAAAGGGAAAATCTGTTAAAGTTATTTCCTAGGAGTGTGACTGAGCGTTGGGCTCCACAAACACTAAATGTTCACTACAAAGACGTAGCAGTCCCAGGCACGAGGGTGCCACCCTGAATCAGGTAGTCTTGCAGCAAGGACCCAGGCATGGGGTCTAGACGTGGCTCAAGTTCCTGGGAGCACGGATGGGGGTAAGGCAATGCTAGAGTACTTGGAGTACGGATTGGGGTGACCAAAGAAGTATGACTCAGTCATGAGCCAATGTTATCAGGAACTGTCACTAAAACTAAGAAGAGGGGCAAGACCTCAGGTAATGTCAAAGTGGCACCAGCCCCAAGACTGATTTAATGTTAAGCTCTCAAATGTTTCCTTGAATAAGAACATGGGTTTTGGTGAAGTCAAGGATGTGGTAGCATTCAGAGATGAATTAGAGGACGTAGGAGTATTTAAGAGGCTAAATGTAGAAAGATCAGGACAATAGTAAGCTTCAGAGTATCACCATGGGGACCCATTTATTATTCTCTTTCTCTCCTAGGTCTTCAATATCTTCTCCAGTACTAGCACTTTACCTTTAATCAAGCTTCAGACTCTTATATTAAACTGCATATTGGATGTATCTACTAAGATATGCCAAAGGCACTCTGACTTTAACTTCCCACTTCATTTCCCACCTCTCCTTGCCCCAACCAATTCTATATTTTCCTCCAAACTTGGTTTTTCTCCTGTCCTGCTATTCTCAATCAATAGCACCTCAACCAAGCCAAAACCCTGTCCATCATATCTTTTTCTCTCCCTCTTTTTCTCTCTATCTCTATTTCTCTTTTTATCTAATCAATCATCAAATCTTATGCCTTCTATATATTGCTTGACTCCATCCCCTTCCCTCATACAGTTGCCCTGATTCAGGCTCTCATCCTCTTTTGTGTAGAGTAAGTACTTTAATTGTCCCCTAACTAGATTCCCTATTTTGAGATACACACTCCTAAAAACCTCAGTCCACATAGTACTTTTGTGTTCCTATAGCATTATGTGCCTGCTTCCTACTTTACATTTACAATATAATACTGCAATTATGGGTTTATGTGTCTGTCCCACTATTGACCAAATCAGTAGACACTGGCAGTGTCTATTGAACCAAATAATGCAATGTTTATATACGTACAAGCAATACTGGCTCAATGAATACTTCCAACTCTCTGCTAATCAAATGATCATACACAAAACATCATTATCAGTGCCTTACTTTGAGAGCATTGTGTGAACAGTTTTGCCTTGGCACCTACAGCACAATAGATCAGACTTTTTCTGAATGAGAAGTATATTTTGAATTTATATAAGTAAATTAGAATAAAGTATATAAATAAATTTGAATAAAGTAGACATAATTCTACTTTATTGGAATCTTTTGCTGAGACTACATGATATACTTTCATCAGCAATTTACAGATTCAGTTCCATAATAAGTATGTTATATCTGTGAAGATGAAAGACAGCATTCCAAGCTTGGGCCGTCTCCCTTAATTATAATTATAGATAGCCTACTTTGTACCATTATTCTGGAGAAGACCCAGAGGATCTTTGGGTGTCAATTTGAAAACTCTACCACAATAGTAATGTTAAGTAATCAATCAGAAACTCCAAGTAGACACAGCAATTCCAAGTAGACACAGTAGTATTCTTACTATGAGCCAACAATGAAATTTCTTGTGAATTTATGGATTAATAGTCCTAGTTACATGTAATCATTTTGGCTCACCTACTTAAATGATACTTTGATTATGTAAGATTCTGTGATTTCAAAGCATGTTTCTAGGTTACCACGTGTGTTTATCATTGTTTTGATTGTAATATATGACCTGCTTTTACTATTCAAACAAGAGACATTATATAATGTGTTTATAGGTATATGCTTCATAGTAAAATTTCTTAGATGAATCTATGATAGGCTCTAATTTTAATAAGGAGATTTTTTGAATGTGCTGCCTCCTTGCTCTTCTTTGCAAGAAAGTTTCTGTATTGAAAATACAGAAATTTTATCATTTTAAAAAGGTAAAAGTACCTATTATTATTTATACAATTTTAGATACTGACTAATGTCCCTTTTAAAGTAATATTTTTGTCCTTCTTTTCAAAAAGTGTCATATTAGACAATGTTTATCTTGCAACTCCAATGAATAATTTAGAAGTAATATCGATAAACTTGCTTAAGACACAGCCTTGGTGCTCTATGGTGAAAAGACTCTAGGTGATGAATCCTTTACAGAAACAAATGATCTGAAGTTTAACCAAAGGATCAGGGGCAAAAAAGGGGGAAAGAAATATAACTGTACAAGTTGAAGATAGTATTCTTTTCAGAGGTATATTTCAGAAGTAACCAAATATATAAAATGCATTGTTAACTCATTTCAAAAGATTTAAAGCTTGGCTGTTTGAAAATAATACACAGCCTTGTGATTACTTTGTAAAAATTCATTAAGCTGTTTAATGATGTATGCACTTTTCTGTATGTATGTTATACTTAAATTTAAAAAGCTTACTTTAAAAATGCATAACCTCTAACACATTTAATAGGCACCTGAGATGATAAAAGTTCTAAACTGTCAACACAAAAAAAAACCTGTTCTTTATCTTTTCCTCAGTATGCATCTCTTTAATTCATAAAACAAGCTCACTCATTCATGACAAGAACTGCCCATTTCTACTGATGATCCATACTGCATTTGCATGTGTTAAAAATTAAATGAAGATAAGAATTATAAAGGCAAGACCTCTGTCATTTTCAAATGATATGCTCTAATAAGTCCTGGGAAATTCTAAGTATTTAATGTTTACATATACCTTACTAGATATATCCAGCACCAGGTTCAAGATATATTAGAGCTTAACCTGTAAAGATGTAGACCTTGGCCTTTTAGATATGCAATTATACAGTGACTTTTACTGATATATATTACATTACACTGTGTGTGTGTGTGTGTGTGTGTGTGTGAAAGAGAGAGAGAGAGAGAGAGAGAGAGAGACTGGCTTTTTTTTCCCAATGAGTCAGTGGTATTGGGTCAGTAAAATTAGCATCCTTATCTTACTCATTATGTGGAAACAAGTTCACATGTCAATGGGTATGTGTACTGACACTGGTGAGGCCTTCACCCCAAAAAGATATAAATTTTATTAATTTTTCCAGTAAGTATTTAACAAATATTCAATGGTAGTAAGTCTTTTCCTCACTTATTATTATTATTATTATTTTTAGAGATGGAGTCTCACTATGTCACCCAAACTGGTCTCGAACTCCTGGGCACAAGCAATCCTCCCCAGACGTGTGCCATCATGCCTCACTTATTTTTTCCTCACTTATTTTTTTACAAGAACATGTGATTATCTACATCCAGTATTCAGCATTTTATGTGCCACAGAAAGACAGATGAGAATATTGCAATTTGGGGTTAAAATGAAGGGTCACAAACTGACAGATTGCAGGGCAAATCATATCTAGCAGGTACATTTTGTTTGACAAATGCAATGTTTTTAAAAATTACTTAATTTCCATCATTAAATGATTTGCAGATTTTGTTTAAAAGATCTAGACTTGGAGATTCTCCTGACAATCATAAAATCTGGAAATACTGGACTCATATTGGACTCGTATAACTATATGGACTGAGGTGAGTACAACAGCTTCCTTTAAACTGGATGTAAACTCTTCAGTCCAAGGACCGTCTCTGTGCTATATGCAGTCTGCTTCATCATTTATATTACCTGCCTGGCTCCTGCAGACATTTCAGGTTAAAATTCCTGGTTTCATAAAGAGTATAATTTAATTATCTGGTAAATTCATTAATTAAACTTTTATTTTCCCCTCCTACTGTGGAGGATATTGATACCCTTAATTAAGGTATTCTGTTTATTGCTTTCAAACTGATCCTTTGTAAGTGCATTATGATCCTTTAAACAAAAGAAAACAAAATCTTTTTATTAGTTGTTTTAAAACTAGAAAATCAATCAACTCAATGGATTATCAGCTACTTTTTAAAAATATATTTTTGTAAATTCAAACTTCCATATAATTATTTATCCCTGTCCTAGAAAAACAGTCTTAATGATAGCTGACAAGTAACATTATCCTCATATACAAATCATGGCATATTTTTACGAAGATAGCCCAAGATCAAGGTATCCGGCTATCAATTTATGGAAGTATTTGTGTGTGTATAGATATCCTGCCTTTTATTTCTTTAAAAGTGATGTTTCTATAAAAGCAATTTTGGGGGGGTTTCCCTTGAAGCATGTAGGAATATTTCTTGATTTTAAATGATGGAGAAATATAAAGAAAACTTTCTCTCTTTTCATTGATATTCAGTGCTATTGTTATGTTCATAATAAGCTTTTCCTATTTATTCAAACATTAGATGCAGGGGGAAAGTAGCATATGAATATTCTACTACATGGCCATCTTTTATGGCAACTTGGCACTCAGAAACTTTGTAAAACAATCTGCTGACAGATATAATATTCAAGTTTTACCTTGAGGCAATTCCCTTAAAATGAGTTAGGAACAAGGTTTTGCATGGAAACATTGAGGCATCCTTAGCTAATGTTAGTGGATGCAGCCTACTATATTTAAAAGCGAGGCATTTAATTTTGTCTCCTTATAAGGATGGAAGAAATTGACCTCCAATTTTTTATTAATATCTTCAAGAACTATTTAATGTGCATAGAAGGGAGATACATGTTTATATGCTGATATAAATATTTATCAAATGAAACATTTTATAAGTTATATAACATAAAAATTATCATAGTTATACAAGTTACACATTACTAACTTTCCTTGAGAAATCATGTTCTTTCCTCAAAATAGTAAATTTGCCTTTAAAAAAAAAACTCTTTGTACCAATGAAAGCTTTGGAAAAGAATTTGGGAAATTTATCATTTATTACCTACTACCTCCTACAAAGATGGTGCTACCACCCACCTTCAGTAGCCTTCAGTCATTCACCCAGGAATAGGGGTGAGGATATATGTGTAACGCTCCACAATCCTTCACCCATCCCCGACACTATCTATATTTTATGCTTTGGATTGTGAGGTGGAATGTAGAATGTAGCCAGAGTACAGAAATAATTTATCCATTCTCTGTAGGGAACTGAATCTGTGACTTAGAACTCTAACCAGCTGAGTCAACAGGCTAAGGACAGATAATGCTGTTTACACAGTGCACAGTTTAATTTTCCCCTCAAACTAGATCATCCCAGTTCTCCTACCATCTCTCCCACCATTTTTCAATGCTCTCATTAGCTATTCTTTCTCACTATAAAATAGAATGAGGTCTTCTTTTTATATCCTCGGAGTACAAAAACTCACTGTCTTTAACCACATCTGGAGCTGTACTTTTCTACAAATACATATGTCAGTGTAGCCTCCTCGCCATGGTTAACATGGTTTACCCACTCTTAGCTACAGACCCTAACATATGACACCCAAAAGTAGGGAAGACAGATTATCAGGAGGGCCTGTGATAGCTTTTTACATAAATGCTGTTCTCCCTATATAGCATATGACTACCCTATGGATAGAGAGTTATATCTTTATGGATCATAGTACATGTAGCATGCTTAAACATGTTTGCTGACTTAATAAAGAAACATAGGGAATCTTGAGGCTTAGAGTGGTTCCCAAATTTTAGTGTACAAAAGAAATTACCTGGAGGGTTTTAAAAACATATTTCTGGGCTCCATCCCCAGTTTCTAATTCAGAAAGTTGGACAATGCCCCAAAATTTGCATTTTTAACCAGTTCCCAGGTGATGCTGATGCTGTAAATCCAGGAACTACACATTGAGAATTACTAGCTTAGACCAAAGGGGTGAACTGCTGTTATAACTGTAAGGTACTCCGTTCGTGTATGCAGCAAAGTAAACATTTTTCTCTACCTTTAGCCTAGTTCTTGTACCCACATATAAAAAATAGAAATGCTACCTAATATTTAACATGAATGTAGCAAGACTATAAGATAAATTGATTTCTTATAACTATACAGGGAAATCTATTTAGTTATTATTTAACAGTAATGATTGTGCTAACCAGTAGGGGAGGAAAATGATAGTCTAAAAGAGGGGAAACTGGAGGGTGTTTCTGGGAACAGCAAGGGTGGAGTTGCCAGTGGCAAAAACAGGGCAGTTCTGCTCAGAAGCTGCTGCCTGGCAGCTCCAAAAGTGTGAGCCTGAATTTTCTCCTCTCTCAAAAACAGGACACAGCTGCTCTGCCATCTCCCCGATTATCTCTCCTCCAAACCAAAGAGTGCTCTTAGTTTAAGCTCTCTCCATTCTGTAGGGGAGGAATGAATCATGTGCTTCTCTGCTATTTTGCCTAAGCTTAAATATAATTTAAGAAAGGTGATTTCTAATGCCATTTGCTAAGCCCAAAATGCCATAGCAATGTAACAGCATCAACAAGAAATGATCCAGTTAGAAGCCTAAAGAAGAACATTTCTAAAACCAATGTTAGAGATTAATTTACTTTCATAGCAAAGAAGGCAAGTGCACATCCAATGAGAATTTAATGTAGCAAGCAGCAAAAAGGGATCAGTGGACTCAAGCAATTAAAATGCCCGTATTTAGACAAGAACAGTTTCTTCTTTTATATAATATTTAGAAAAAGGTCTCCAGTTTTAGGTAGAGCTCAATGTTCCTTAAATTTAAATTGCTTCTTCCTGTTGCAAGTGGAAGTGTTCCTCTGTGTAACGTGGGAATATTCCTTTACAGTTGGATATAACACCCAGATTAGCAGCATCTGCTTATCCTTGTGAAGGATCAAGGCTTTCAATAAAAGCTGAGGGAAGCAACCCTGTGTACCTACCTTCAAAATGAAAAGGTCCTTCAGACTTCTTTTACTAAACTCTTTGCTAGCTACATACAAAATATTGCCTTTTGGCAATCTGTCTTGTCTCCTCCTGGTGTGATTTAACTTGTTCTTTTTTTCATCCTCCTTTTTCTTGTAAACAGGGAATTGGGTCTAAGAGCTTGATTAGATTTAGGCTAGATTAGATTTAGATTAGATTTTTGGCGTGGATACTTCATACTGACACTGTAATCAAATGACTACACCAGGAACCACGTTTTCAACATGTCTGTGACACTAGGCTTGATCACCATGTTAAGTAATCAAGTATCCCCATTGGAAAGGTGAGCTTTTTTCCCCCCTTTATAATTCACGAGTAACCTGTGAGGTAATACTTGGACACCCTATGTGGATACCCTCCTCCCCATAGCTTCTTACCTAATGATTTTGGCTTCTATTGATTATCTTGTCCTGAACCAATTATTTCATTAGGGGTTCCAAAATGATGATTTTTCTAATTCTATTATTTTTTCCATATTAATGATCTGACATTCTTTTGTAAAAAAGAACTTTCATACATTAACTGATTTCAACAGTTCTTTCAAAAAATGACATGATAAATAATTTCTTATCTATTTTAGAATAAGATGCTGATATAAATGTTACCTCCACTGGTAGCAAATAAGTTTCTCTCTCTCTCCCCCTCTCTTTTTCTCTCTCTCTGCTCAGAACTCATGGGTTTTTGTTTATTCAATGTTTCATGATCATGTAGTTATTCTTTTGAGATGTTTAATTTGTTCCGAATTTGGTCAATGGAAGCTGCCTCAAGCTGGTTCCTGTGTTTGAGGACTTTCTTGCTTCCTGGCACAAGATATTGCAGGTTCTATTTTTACCCAACTGCCTCAGACTTGGAATCAGCCATTTCTTTAAGGAAACCTGGTTCCTTTAGAGATATTTCCAATTCAAATTTAACATTACATGAATTTTTTTCCTAAATTATTTGATTTCATATTCATGCATTATCCTTTTTGTATACTGACAATCTTTTCCAAAAAATATGCAAAAATGGTTTAAAAATTATAATGTTAATATTACTACTAACAATAAATATCATTAAGAGATGTTCAGGTTTTCTTAACACTTACCACTTCAAAGTGCTCTTAAAGATGCACAGAGTATTACATTCAAAATTCACCAGAAATAAATTTTTTCTTCTGTGTGGTTATGTTTGCAATTTGATATATAGTACAGCTTATTTGTTTCTGCTTTCAATTTTAGAGGTTTTTCTTTTTAAATTAATCTTGTGTTTTTAATATGCAAAATATTTACATGATTCAAAACCACAACTATATAAAAAGGCATACTTAGATTTCTAAGTCTCACATCACTGACTTTACCCTTCAACCCATTCCAAAACCACACCACAGATAACCACTTTTTTTCAGTTCCTTGTTATACTTCCAGGGTTTCTTTGTGCAAAACTAAACAAAATATATGTACTTAGACTTTTTTCACTTAGCTGTATATCACGGAAACCTTCCTCATTCTTTTTGCTATTATTATTATTTTATTTTTATTTTTTAGCCAGCTAAAGTGTAGTGGTGTGATCATAGCTCACTGCAACCTCAAATTCCTGGGCTCAAACGATCCTCCTGCCTCAGCCTTCCAAGTAGCTAGGACTATAGGTGGCCATCACCACACCTGGCTAATTTTTGTATTTTTTTGTAGAGATGGGATTTCATTCTTGCTCAGGCTGGTCTCAAACTCCTGGCCTCAAGTGATCCTCCCACCTCGGTCTCCCTAAGTGCTAGGATTACAGGTGTGAGCCACTGTGCCTGGCCTGCATTCTTTTTATAACTGCTTCATAATAAAATGTGGCAATATCATAGTTTATTCACCAACAAGTCTCCAGAGTTGATCCCTAGAGGTAGTATTGTTGGGTCAAAGGACAAATAAAAATATAATTTTTCTGAATAAGATTCTTGGTTTTTTTTTTTTTAAGTTTTCCAGAAAATCCTGATAATCAAACAGGTTTGGTAACCAATAACCCAAATTTCAATCACTACGGTATACTGTTTTAATCAAAGTGACAAGTTATAACTGAGCCACTACCTTGAGCTGAGCATTATGGGAGACTACAAGTACTCTCCTCCTTCCCTCAATGAATTACCAAAAGGAGTTATCTTGCCCTAATCTCCTTAAGGAGATGAGGTTAACCTGCAAAGGAAACAATTAGACCATAATTAAATGTACGTATTACTCTTACTACCAGAGTCCTCATAATAGGAACTGGATATGCAGTACTTGATAGTTTTTATACTTTACATCACTTAGAGTGCGAAGGATTGTAATGTAATTATGATCTTGAACTAATACTGTCCTTATGGAGGAAAAGCTGTTCTCAATAGCAAAGATTTTCAACTTGGACATGACCCATTAGTGGGCTATGAATCAATTCAATGTGTAGTAAAGTATATGAAATAGAATAAAAATTGTCAGAGTGCATCACAGGTAGTAGGGTAAGTGCTCTTTCACACAAATATTTTTATCTATAAACACACACATTTGTAAGAGTAAATGTGATGTAAAATTAATTTATTAAGGTGAACTGTGATCAAAAAGTTTTAGCAACACAACTTTATGGGACAGGAGCAATTTTCTTTGAGTACTGGCTACTCAATTTTCATGTTTAACATTATATATACCGCTACAGTTTAATTTTAAGGCCTAGAAATATACTTATTTGGGTCTGGTAATAAACAATAGATTTTGCTTAGTGGTATGTTTCAGTTTTGATTTTTAAAATTTGTTTTTATCTTATAATAATAAGATATGTTTAAAGCAGAAATGACAAACTGGCAGCAAAATCTGCTCAGAAGCAAATTTTGGGCCAAAATA
>JAQIFY010006115.1:0-10548 GCA_028533085.1 Varecia variegata
ATGGCTTGCAGAGCCCTTCAGTATCTGAATCAGATTATTACTTCAGTCTGATCTCACCTCCTCTCCTTTCAAAGTCACACACCTACTTCCCAAATGGTCTTGACTACAAGACACACAGCAACACATTGCCAATTTTCCATAGCTGGTGCCTCACTGATTCTACTTGCCTTGATTACTTAACTTTTTTCATTCATTTATTCATTCATTGACTCATTAGGTAGTCATTTAAGTAAATTTCACAAAGCATCAGCTGTTGTCGAACACTACTGAGACACTGGAAATTTAAAGATGAAAACCAAAGTTCCTTTTTTTGTAGGAAGCTTGGTGTCCATGGAGTGCAAGATAATGCATTTTATGATAATGCACTTCCCAAGAGCATGATGGAGCTACGGCTGAGCAAGCACAGGCGCACACCTCATCCATCCTGGGGATGCAGGGAGGGCTGTGCAGAAGTACCGCAGAGGTACAGACCTCAGGTCCCATCAAGTGTGGCCTGCACCCCTCTGTGGGTGAATGTGATGTTGTGCACATGCCACGGCACTTCGTGAGATGGATATAAATATTTATTTCTCCCAACACACTCTAAGGCCCCTGAGCAGATGCTGCATATCAACCATTTCATATCTCAGTATTTATTGTATAGTCTAGATTAACTATGGGTCAATAACCATGTGTTGTTGAATAAACATATAAAATAATGGATCAGAGGTTTACATGTGATCTCATGTGATCACGTGTGAAGTGCTGTCAGTAATTTCACTGCATCATTAGGTAACAACACCTGTAATGGTGTCTGGCAGGGGCTGATCTTGTGAGGAATCTGAAGCCCTATAAGATTAAGTAAATCACCGCTGCCCAAAATCACATAGCAAGAAAGTATCTAAGCCAGAATTTCATAGCAGACAATCTAACACTGTAGTCCATGTTTAACTATGCTTAATGAAACTATCATATATGATATATCATATAGAGATTATATGACATAATGATATACATAAACATATCTATAATATGAAGCTATGAAATATAGTAAATGAGTTTATGCAAAGTTGAAAAACTGAAGGCCTATATGAATAGACCATGGCAATGATTTGGCATATTATCAATATCTTTGAAAGGAGCTAAGCATCATCTAGTATATTTTAAAGAAAAAACTCAAAATAAACTCTTTTTAGTTAAATGTGCACAGTGAATTATGGCCTCAAATGATTAGTAATATTTTTTCCTGGAGGAAATATAAGTTACAGTAAAAATTACTCAAAACTATTAAGGAACTTTTCTAGAACATGAGTACCTCCTGCAAGGCATAAAAGAATATTTTATCCAAACCACACACGAAATGTGAGATAATGAGAACATACCAAACCACATTTTTATAACCATTTTACCTTATATTAACAGAAAGTTGGGCTTTATGGTGTACTATTTTGTGATCTAGATTAGAACAGTTAAGTCGTTAGAAAAAAACTATTTTCAATTCAAGCTACACAGTGAAAAGTCTGGCACAATGAACATAAATGTCAACACGGGCATTTTTAACAGGAAACTAAATATCCTATCTACTCATAAAATCGCTACATTCCTCCTACATTGAGGACTCATACATAGTTGGAAATTTTATCTGGATTTTTTTTCTGGAAAGTGTGGGAGCAGACCAAAAAAAAAATTTTAAATAGGGCTGACAGAGTCAAAAAGTGTGATATGCATTCAGAGCCTGGAGAAGGAGCAAGTCAGAGACCGTGGGGGACGCACAGCCTAGGAGTTGCCAAGGGAAGGGCTGTGCAGCCCCTGCTTGGGTACGTGAAAGAATCCAAAAGGATAAAAAATAAGATGGACAGAATGGAAGTGATGTCAAGGTAAAGCAGTTGTAAACAGAAAATAAGCACGGTTGTATTATTTTTTAAATGATTATTTCCTTTGTATTTAAAATTGAGATGCAAATATTCCCCAGAGAATGACTATTAAAAGAACATAATGTGCACCTGCAGAAAAGCTAGAAATAATTTTCTCACCAGTTAACCAGTTATTTACAACAGCAAATCTCTGCAAGGCCGATTCATTTTTGTGCTCACGGAAACCCTCTATTTCAGACATTACCTATTATTGCCATGGCAACCCTCATCTATGCCATTCTACCTCATCAGCCCAGCCACTGACCACTCTACAAATTCTACTTCGTTTACCCGCCAAATCTTCTAAAGGAAATACACATTCCTTTGAGACCGCAGGGGTGAGCATAGTGGAGGTCTGGGAATGTTTTAAGGTGTTAATAGTAAAGGTTTCCATATCATACCTGTTACACTGCATTTCTCTCTAAATCACTTACAGAAACCTCTTGGGGCTTTGAAGTGCAGATTCCTGAAGAAAAGTTCCCAGGGAATAGCACACTCTTCTGATTTGGGTTATGATCAATAGAGAACAGAATGGAAGTGACAAATTTATGACTAATATATCCTCCTGCTTAAAAAAGTCAACTACAATTCTTTTGTGGGTACATGGCCTGCTGATTGGGAACAGTCATACTGTACTGCAATCACTCTGCAATTCCTGGGCTTGTCTAGATGAAGCGAGGTCTCTGAAAGTAGCTGGAAAGGGAAAATGCCATAAGGAAACACTGAAGCAGAATTTCAAGCAAGTCAGCATAGCTGTGGAATGGTAGGCAACTAGCCAACTGAGCAAGCAGGAACAGACAGCATAGCTCTTTTGAAGCAAACGCATCAGGCGGATATGCCATGAAGAGGCAGAGGCTTAAAGAGTGCCAGGTTCCACAAATAGCTATTATTGCCACAAACAAAAATGCCACCATCCCATGCACATCTTTGGAAAGGATCTCAAGTTATTTTGTTGGGGTTTTAGCCATATTTATGCATAAAGATGGCATTCACGTAAAGCCAAATGATATAAAAAGACATATGTGAACATCTATCTAGATAGATGCTATATTAATTTTCTTTTGCTCCTGTAACAAATTGCCACAAACTCAGTGGCTTTAAACAATACAAATTGGTTATTACGCAGCGCTGGAGATATATCTGCCATGTGTCTCACTGGGTTAAAATCAAGGTGTTATCAGAGCTGTGTGCCTTCCCGGAGGCTCTAGGGGTGGATCTTTTCCAGCTTCAAGAGGCTGCCCACTTCCTTGACTCACGGGCCTCCCCCTCTTCAAAGCCAACAATGACCACTGGTGTCTTTCTCACATTGTGTCATTTTGAGACTGACTCTTGTTCCCGTCTGATTTACATTGAAGGACTCTTGAGATTATACTGGGCTCTCCCAAATAAACCAGCACAATCTCCCCATCCTAAAGTCAACTTATTAGCAACCTCATTCCATCCACCATGACCTTAATCTCTTTTTGTCATGGAACATAACATAGTCCCTGGTTCCAGACTTAAGAATGTAGACATCTTTCTGGGTCATTATTTCTTTCTACCACAGTCTGACCTCTGACCCACAACAATTCATGTCCATCCACACACAGAATACATTCATCCCATCCCAAGTTGCCCAGAAGTCTCGACCCATTACAGCATCAACTCAAAGTCCAAATCCCACCATCTCAAAAGCCCCACATCACAATATCTAAACCATCAAATAAGGTATGTGTGAGGCTCTGGGTATGATCCACTCTCAGGCACAATTAATCTTCGAACCTATAAACTCAAGAAACATGTTACCTGCTCCAAAAACACAATGGTGGGGCAGGCATAGCGTAACATTTATAGACATTCCTGCTAAAAAAATTTTAAAAAAAGTGGAAGGAAAAAAAAAGGAAGGGGAAAAAGAAATTCACCATGTCCTAGCAATTTTGAAACGAGGCTGATAGATTCTACTTGTTTTCCAGGACTGGGAGTAATCTTCTGTGATTCTTAAGTCTACCTTCTGGGGTCAAATCCCCATTCTCTGGGCTGGGAGCTTGTGCCTTCCAAATCAGCCTTCCTTTTCATGAAATGTAGCATATATTTCCATCTGAGTAATTATAGCAGCATATTCCTTGCCTGCACAAATTTGAAAGTTCTGACCACCCTCTTCCCCTCATCCTTTCCCTGTGAATGTGGCAGTTTTTCTGCTGATATAAAATTCTTAAGAACCATGTGTATCTCCTGTGTATGTCATGAGATTCACTCCATTAGCCAAAATTTTTCTTCACAGGTCTTTCCTATGTAACCCCATCCTATTTTTGGCTTCTACTGAGATTTATGACTCACACTCTTAATCATTCCAAAAATCCTTTTAAATGAGACTGAATACTCTGACCTCTTGATCATTCTGGGGGATTAGCAAAAGGTTCTCCAGCTCAATTTTTTTCTCTAGGGCATGCTTTTCCAATCATATCCAAAGATCCCTTAAATTTTAATTGACAGTGAATTTCTTAAAGGTAAATATCCAAGTTAATTGCTTAAAAGTTCTGCTTTCCACATAACTCCAGGATACAATTCTATTAATCTTTCTGACTCAACATAACAATACACCCTTTCCTTCAGTTTCCAAATATATGTTCCTCATTTTCTGCTGGGCCATCATCATTAGCACCTATAACCTTCGTGTTTCTACCAATAGTCTGTTTATGACAATTTAGATATTCTTTAATTGCAAGTGTTTTCTTTACCATGCCCCTCCCTTCCTTGTGAGACCTCTCTAGCAGTCATTAATATCCATATTTTTACTAACAGAGTGTTCAAGCCAACGTAGACTTTCTTCTAACATGCTTCTCAAAATTCTTCTAGCTTTTTCCCACTGCCTAATTTCAAAACTATTCACTCATTTTTAAGGTATTCTTTACAGCAGCATTCCTATTCTAGGAACTAAAATCAGTATTTTTTATTGTTTCTCCAAGAAATTATCCCAAACTTAGTGGCTTTACACAACACAAATTTGTTATCTCATGGTTCTTGATGTCAGAAATCTGGAAGGGTCTCACTGGGTTAAAATAAAGATGTTGGCAGGACTGTGTTCCTTATTGGAAAGTCTAGAGGAGAATCCACTCCTTGCCTTTTTGAGCTACTAGAAGCTGTCCATATTCTTTGGCTTGTTGCCTCTTTCATCCATCCTCAAAGCCAGCTGTGAGGGTTGGAGTCTTTCTTACATCACATCACCCTGACCTTGACTCTTCTGCCTCCTTGTTCCACATTGAAGGAGCCTTGCAATTACACTGGGCCCTCCCAGAAAATCCAAAATAATCTCCCTCCAATAAAGTCAACCAATTAGCATCCCTAATACAATTCACTACTTTAACATCCCTTTGCCTTATAACCTGACATATTCATAGATTCCAGGGATCAGGACATAGATGTCTAGGGGGAGGTACATCATCTGCCTTCTAGACACATGAGTTCTATCTTCTAATAGATGCTGAAATCATTGTATGGAAGCTAGGGTCTCGTAGATACTGTATTTCTACCACGTTAGCATAGTGGATCAATTGATATTTGTTGAATAAATGTAAATGGCTAATACAGTCTAGTAGAAACCAAATTATTCTGTGTATTCACTTTAAGAATATTAACATGAGTTATACTTAATAGTTATAATGGCATACAAATTCAAAAATAGGAAAACATTTTTGGTTAAAACAAAACACTGTGGGTTATTTTTGCTATAATCCCTTGATTTATTCTGTACATGAATAAAATAAAAATAAGCCTCAACCTGTCTGCAAACTGTTATGAAAGGCAATGTTTAAGAGAATGAAAGAAATGATAACATTGTCCTAGGCAAAATATAAAGGAGGTTTAAAATTTGAAAAGCATATTTTTGAATATGTAATAATAAGTTAAGTGTTTGTTAGAGGTTTCTAGGAGAAGATTTTACCAAGAAGGCTAGCGGCTAGAGACACCCAAGCACATGAGAATCCAAAATGGAGATAGAGCATATGCATCATTTCTTTATTGTGTTTTTATCAAGTTTCTTGAGTGTTCCTCTTTTCAAATGATGCCATTTTTCTTTAGGAAAATTTAAATGAAGCCTGGATGCTGGTCATCTGAGGATGGGGTTGGATATAGAGGTGATGTCATGATTCATCAAGGCATGGACTCTGCTAGCCCATAGCACATCTTTTTGTAAATTAGGAAACCGTCCTACTTCTGGATGTCGCCCTGCTCCAGGGAATCAGCCCAGCATCTCTCAACTAAGTGTCTTTAATGTGCACAGCTGGATACTGCAGCCCTGAATAGAGGGGTGGTGAGGGAGGTGACAAGAAGTAGCTGGCATCACAAGAAAAAGCCAAAGAGACATGCATATTAGGGAATAAGGAAAACCGTGGTAGATCTAGAAGAAACAAACTAAAGTTTTCCCAGTGAGTATTTAACATGTGAGCCACAAGTTCCAACTAATGAGAGCATTGTACACGCAAAGACCATGTCAATAATAATAGATATTTGAGAATAACAGGAAATGAATCATGTACTTCAGGCTTAGATGGGTTGAGAAGGCAGAATTTTATAACAGAGGTAGAACAAGAGGGGGAAAACCACTGTTTCTTTGTTCTTTGTGAGCTGAAAGACATTTCAGACAACATGGGAAAGGTGCATTTTAAATTCATATATCAGTTAATGGTAAAATGTGAGTGATACAGTATTATCCCTTAATTAAATTTCTTAATATAACTGTACTAAATTTACTTGCAGTATGTGATGTAATTAAAGTCATAATCTCAACACTTTGTGGAAGGTGTATCAGCACGGGGTCATATAATGGGATAAACAAGCAGAAGTTTAGTTTCTACACAGAGCTCACGAACCTGGGCAGCACATTTTCTCTAGATTTCTGGTTTCTTTATCTCTAAATAAAAAGGTTGAAAAAGATAAATTTCAAGATCCCTTTCTGATCTAAAGAAAATACATGTCAATAACGGAATTATATCTGGAACCCCATGGGGTCCAATCCCAGATGAACCATATTCAAAACATACAGTCCAGCAACTAACCGATAAATGAATATAACACACCTCAGCACTTTTCTCTGCCTCTCCAGGAAACAAGATGAGGAAGACATTCTTTCTGTACAGGAAACTTCTTCAAAGCCTTTCTTCTCCTTTGCTACTGCTTTCAATATTCTCTGCACAGATGGGAGCTAATCCTGGAAATTTTCTCTCCCACTCTCAGCTTCTCTCCTGAACACCCACCTAGACCAAACAGCATCTTTGTCTCTCCCTTTATTCCTCGTGCCTTCTCCTGAGCCCTCTCCTACATAGAGGAGCTCAGCCAAGTCACGGGCTGGGTGGACTGGAGTCAGGGATGGGGAATCACCTCACATGAACAGCTTTAGTACCTACTACACATCGATAATTTTGTTAGTGACTCTCAAGTTTTTAATTTAATTTCTTGAAAAATACACCTCAAGAAAAAAATGTAATTTTGCTCCCTACATTTTCCATTTGAGAACTTTTGGGATGAAATGAGAATATTTTGAGTTAACAGTGTAAATATAATAGTTAAAAAGACAACACATACTGACCTAAATTTGTTCAATCTTTTATTTCCATGTGAAAAATATAATCAAAGTCCTTTGAATCTCAGCCTTTAAAAATTTCTATTCTCTTCTTTTGGTGCAAAATACAAACTAAAGTTGCTGAAAAACCAATAACAATTTCTTTTTTCTTATTGGAACTCTGATTATCTAGCTAAAAAATGTAGGAAGTTTTAAAATGGTTAATATTCCCATATGCATTCACATTTCTGATCAAAAAAAGAAAAACATCACACTAAGTAATTAAAATAACGTTAAATCCATAAGGTTATCTTACCTTAATAATATATTTCATTTAATATGCACAGAAATCTTTTAAAGCAGCTGAATTTAAATCACTGCACTGTCATGTGTTGTTTCTCTTGCCTTTGAAGTGAAACAGCATGGAGCTTGAGAGGATGCTAGGAATTGGTCAGAAAGTCCCTAAAATACTTTGAGCTCCTCAGATGAAAGGTACTATTTAAGTACAAAGTATCATAATAATTTCAACATATTTAACAATTCCACTCACTTCAATGCCAATGCCTAACTCAGCCTCCTCACCTATTTGGTACTTTGAGGTATATTTCTTAAGTCAAACATCTCCAGTACATTGTGTGTACTTCACTTCATAAAACTAGTACAGAAAAAAATATACTCAAAAGAGGAAGATTCCATAAATGTCTCATTCTATTTCTATAAATAGCAGAAAATCTCTCCATTAGGAAATAAAGTACAAGGCTAACAAAAGATATCCGTTACTAAAGAAATTGGAAGGGTTACCTTCTCCAGGAATGGAACATCCTGAATGTTTTCTTTCTTAATACTGATTATAAAATCCCTGGGTAAGGCCATGGGACTGAGGAGTACAGTAGATAACTGTGACGTGTTTCTCCTTCTATTTTCAAGTGCAAAGAAAATTGAGGGAAGAAAGCAGCTGGCTGTAGGGAAATGTACTCTGCTCAAAAGGCATTCTTAGTTTGAGTAGAAAAATTTGTGAAACATGGAAAAATGATATTCTCCTTTCCAAAAATTCATTAAAATTATCAACTGTAGTATTTTTTTTATTTTTTATCTTAAGTAATTTACTTACTCATGTAATACCAAAAATACAGCATCCATTTCAAAAATTAAAACATCACCAACGAAGTTGAGTCAATTTTTACCATATCTCCACCTTGACCCCTGCAATCCTCATTCTCCTCCTCGGCATCCCTTGCCTAGGGTGCCAGGGAACACTATTCTTATGAGCTTGGTGTTCATAACATTCCAGGATTGTTCAAATTACTTGGATCGCAAAATATTTTCTGATTATTTGCTTTTCTATAATAAATTTGGTTTAAATTATTTTAAAGAAAAATGTCTTTTTAAGTGGGAAAACAATAGAATTCTATTACAGTGAATACTTTCATATGTTTTTATATGTTTTCTTATTGAATTGTCTGTTATCAAATTTTCCATCATGTAATTTTTGGCATTGTCAGTGATTCTGCACTCATCTCTCTTCTGGGAAGTGGGAGAATGTGTGGGAGAGGAGACTTCTTAACACAGGAAGAAGAGAGGTTGTCACTGCAGGCATCGTCCCTGAGCTGGCACCAGAGCTCTTGGCCCCATATCCCTTCTGTAAGCGTCACTTATGCCCTTAGCAGACCCCAGAAATTGAACCAGTTGATTTCTCCCTGACTACTGCTCAATCTCAAAATCCTTTTTATGCATGCCAGACTATAATCCTATGTGATTCATCACTGCATTGTGGATGTGGGTAAAGCCACAGCATCTAAAAATATCTGTCAGTGAACTAAAAACTGAGGGATCATCGGAATATGTCAGGAGAAAGAGAAGAGCCTCCTGCAAGCGAGTGTCTGAGGTATCTTCTCTCTCTCTGCCCTCCTACTTGCCATGGCCAGGCATGACCTCTGGTTGGCTGGTTTCCATACATCACTGGGAATTTGGAAGCATAGCTCTTAGGAAAAGCAAGAGCCAGGCCATTTTTTAAAATTCAGTAGAAAAGAAAGTCAGGGACCCAGATACTATGACACAGAAACAATTTTGTGGATATAAGTCTACACAGTCAGTGTGAAGATGGAAACAGGAGCTTGGAGACTGGAACTAACCTATGGTAGTGTGAGATCTAAAGCTCCCTTGGAAGAAACGATCCATGTTATGGAGATGGGTCCCTAAGTCTTAGCTTGATGATATCAAAAACATGCTTGTTATATAGCTTCATATTTGGATTCCATACTCACTAAACAACTTTCTGATATAATCTGCCTACCCAGGTATGTTTGCTTACAGGAAAAACTGGGCTGTGTGAGTCTAAGAATTCTTATTGAAAAAGAGTGTGTGTGTGTATATATAATCTATATATGAATGTGCATTTATGTATATGCATTATGTATATATGTATCTTCAGTCTTGCTAGGTTGGCAAAAGTGATTCATTTCTAAGAGATGTGTATGCTCTCAATGTGTTGACATCAAGTTTCTGAGACTATAAGATTAAATCTAGATTCCAGATTGTGGTAAATTCATAAAAATAATAAAGACCACCTGGCCTTTGCTGTTGCTATTTCTGATTTGACATATTTTATGAATGCCAACAGAAATAACTATAACCCTCATCTGGAAGTCCAAGCCCATTTAAACTAACTAACTTTCCTAAACTAAGGACAAGTAAGATGCTATAGGTATTAATTTTGTGTATCCACTCCAAAAAATCAGGGGAAAAGGGGTTATAATTCAAAAAAAAAAAATCTATCTGGGGCACTTGTTCTCTTAATTTCCTGTACCACGTCTCCTTTTCTTTGAAAGAATGCATGATCAAATTAATAAAGATAATAGCTATCAATGGTTGAAATCTTACAGGCACTCAAAAATTCCATAAATATGCATTGGTTGACTTAACTTTCAAACAATTCTGTGAAGTGGTCAATAGTATCCTTATTTTACAGTTAAAAATATGGAAGGAAGGAATGTTAAAAACTATGCCCAAATTTATAGCATGCAAGGAAAAGAAGCCAGAACTGGAAGCCAGATCTGTTTCCAAAGCCAGTGCCCATCCCAGCTGTCCTGGAGACCAGGTGTCTGAGATGACCAGTTAGGA
>JAQIFY010006116.1:0-10546 GCA_028533085.1 Varecia variegata
AAAAAGAGTGTTAAGATGCCTAATATCTCCAAATTACCAATAGATTTAACGTAATCCAAATCAAACTCCCAAAATAATTTTTGTAGACATTCACAAACTGAGTCCAGAATTATGGAAATGAAAATGCCTAGAATAGCGCCCCCCCCCGACACACACACACACACACACACACACACACACACAATCCCGTCTCTTTGAAAAATTAAAAAAAAAAAGCAGTTTGAGGACAAACACTACTTTTTAGTAGCATGATATACTATATTCATACATAAATGGGCAAGCCTTTTTTATAAAAGTATAAAGGGATTCAGTGAAGAAAGAAAACATTTTCAACATATGGAGCTGGAATAACTGGATATCAAGATGCCAAAATAAACCCCACAAAAATCTTTAATGCACACCACACATCATACAAATACACACACACACACTCACAACAACCTAATTCAAAATAAATCATAAGACTTAATCATAAGTCTCAAAATATAAATTTCTAGATGAAAAACTTTGTTACCTTGGTTATCTTTACCTTGGTAAAGATTTTAAAAAAGGACTTCAAAAACATGATTTATAAAACAAAAACCAAATTGATAATGTAGACTTCATCAAAATTAAAATTTTGGTCTTACAAAGACGTTAGGAGAATAAAAAGATAAACCACAGACTATATTTGCAAGTCATGTATACACTGAAGTGTTACATTCAGAATATGTAAAGTTTCTCAAAGCTCAATTAAAAAAAAACATGAAATGAACAAAATATTGTGTCCACACAAACAGCCCCAAGGGCCAGACACCACCACTCTCATGCCACACACTTCCTGTCCCTTCCATCACCTCCACGTCACGACTTTGGTTTCCCATTCAGTGGACAACTGTTGCCAGGAGTCCAGTGCCCAGAGCAAAGCAGGAGGGTGGCTTCCAACCCTGGACTCCTCACTTAGGAGCCTCAGAGAAGAACCTACAGAAAGGGAAGCCAAAAAGTACAGCGACAATGAGCAGCAGCTCACCAGCAGAACTAAGTGACTACCTACTCCTGAATGAAACTGCCCCCTGGCTCCTGGAGGCAGGTGGCAGCACGGGGGCCCCAACGGAGGGTCAGGTACACTCTCTCCCTTGACGTTTCCACCGTGCCTAGTGCTAGAGCTCGGGATCCGGGTGCAGGATTAAGGCCCAGAAGCCCAGCTGCACTTTGAGCCACTCAAAGTCCCCAAACCCCAGGTGACTTCCCCAAAGCTTCTCCAGGGAGAGGGCTCAGACCACCACCAGCTCTGGAGCTGCACAGTGGCCACAGCCCACTGCCCCACTCCCTGCAAGCCCCGCAGGGCCTCTCTCAGCAAACTTTGTGGCACAGGTTCGGCGGGGTGGGGCCATGGCGGCCACCTTGTCCTGTGGTAGAGGTGGCTGCAACTACCAAGGCGGCTACACCTCCTTGGACACCTGCTGCCAAGTCAGGCTAAGCCACACCATTCTTAGCACCTGCGCACCTAGGTTTCTTCCACCCAGTTCCCGCCAATTTCATCCAACTATGAGGACTGCCTCCCTGCCAACCTCCGCCCCAGTCCCGGACCTCTCAGAGCCAAGCCAAAGCTGTCCACTGTCACCTGCTGGGCTGGGCAGCTGCAGGAGCTCCTCCTGGCACCACCAGCCACTCACTCTAGCCAGAAATGATTTCAAAGACTTCCATCTTCCCTTGTCAACAAGAGACAGGGAATCTTCCCAGGCTATGGTACACCAGGACTATAGCCTACAAATAACTAGCCATTAATAAAACCACCATGCTATGGATATCTATGACCAAGGTATCCATCCAGAACCTATACCGCTTTCAAAGTACCCACAAGCAAAGCCAAAGTCCTTATCCAACATATGCTATGGACACACTCTTAATAGTGAGGGGGGCAGGGAAGAAAAATAAAGCCCCATCTAAAATAACAAAATCCAAAAACAGGAAGCACCAGCTGCTCTAGTGAAAAGGAATCAGCACAGGAACTCTAGAAATGTAAAAAATCAGAGTGAAAGGACATTGCCAAAGTAGCCACCTACTCTCTAGCAATAGATCTCAATCAAAATGAAAATACTGAAATGACAAATAAAGAATTCCAAAATTAGGATTGTAAGGAAGCTCAAGGAAATCCAAGAGAAAATGGAAAACCAACTCAAAGAAAACAGAAAAACAATTCAGGAAATAAATGAAAAATTTATTAAGGAGATAGATAGATGTTTAAAAAACAAGAGAGTATATGGTTGTATATTCCATTTATATTAACTTCTAAAGCAGCAGAACTAATCAATAGTGACAGAAAAATGGACAGAGGCTGACTGCAGTGGAATATGGAAGAATGAGAAGGAAGAGGCATGGGGAACCTTTGGAATCATGAGGGAAAAAACTTCCCAAACTAGAATCAGAAAGAAATACAAACCCTGAACCGACCAATAATGAGCAGTGAGATTCAATCAATAAAAAACCCTCACCTCCCCACCAAAAAAACCCCAAACGAGTTCACAGCCAAATTCTGTGACACTTACAAAGAAGAATTGGAACCCATCCTACAGAAACTATTGCAAAATATTGAGAAGGAGGATTCCTCCCTAACTCATTCTATAAAGCCAGTATCACCTTGATATCGAAGACACAAAAGGACACAACAAGAAAAAAACACTACAGACCAATATCCCTTACTAATATACATGCAAAATCCTGACTGAAATACTGGCAAGCTGAATTCAACAGCACATCACAAAGATAATTCACCATACTCAAGGTGGTTTCATCCCAGGGAAGCAAGGATGGTTTAACATAGGCAAATCAATAAACATGATTCACCACATAAGCAAAAACAAAAACAAAGATCACATAATCATCTCAATAGATGCAAAAAAGTGTTTAATAAAATCTAGCACCCTTTCATGATAAAAACTCTCAAATAAATAGGCATAGAAGGAACATATCCAAAAATTGTGAAAGCCATGTATGACAAACCCACAGCCAACATCATACTGAATGGGGAAAAGTGGAAAGCATTCCCCCTAAAAACTGGAACAAGACAAGGGTGCCCACTGTCATCACTCTATTCAACAGAGTATTGGAAGTCCAACATAGAGCAATCACGCAAGAGAAGGAAATAAAGGGCTTCCAAATGAGGAAAAGTTAAACTATTACTGTTGATTGATGACATGATCTCGTATCTAGAAATCCCTAAAGAGTCCACCAAAAGACTCCTGGAATTCATAAATCAATTCAGCAAAGTCTCGGGTTACAAAATCAATGTACAAAAATCAATAGCTTTTCTGTATACTAATAACGATCAAGCAGAGAGTCAAATCAAAGACTCAATAACATTCATGATAGCTACAAAGAAAATAAAATACCTTGAAATATTCTTAACACAGTGGGTTAAAGACCTCTACAAGGAGAACCACAGAACACTGATGAGAGAAATTGCAGATAACACTAACAAATGAAAAAACATCATGTGCTCATGGATTGGTAGAATCATCATTGTTAAAATGTTCATACACCCCAATGTGATTTACAGATTCAACATAATCCCCATCAGAACACCAGCGTCATATTTCACAGATCTAGAGAAAATAATCCTAAGCTTCATTTGAAACCAAAATAGAGCCCGAATAGCCAAAGCAATCTTAAATAAAAACAATAAATCTGGAGGCATCACATGATCTGACTTCATGTTATACTACAAGGATATAGTAACCAAAACAGCATGGTACTAGTATAAAAGTGAGACATAGACCAACAGAATAGAGAACCCAGGAATAAAATCATCTACCTACAACTAAGTGATCTTCAACAAAGCAGACAAAAATGTACACTGAGAAGCCCTATTCAATGAATGATGCTGGAAATCTGGATAGCCACATGCAAAAGAATGAAACAGGATCCCTATCTCTTGCCATATACAAAAATTAATTCAAGATGGATTAAAGACCTAAATGTCAGGCATGAAATCATAAAAATTCTAGAAAAAAATGTAGGAAAAACTCTTTTAGACATCTGCCTGGGTGAAGAATTTATGACTAAAGTCCCAAAGGCAAATATAGCAACAAAAATAAATAAATGGGACTTAAATAAATTTAAAGAGCATGTGCACAGCAAAGGAAATAAACAAGAGAGTAAATAAACAACCTACAGAATGGGAGAAAATAACAGCAAACTGTACATCTAAGAAAGGCCTAATATCCAGAATCTACAAGGAACTCAAACAAATCAGCAAGAAAAAAACAATCCACCCCATCAAAAAGTGGCAATTGACATGAACAGAAGTTTTTAGAAAGAAGATAGACAAATGGCCAACAAACATGAAAAAAATGCTCAACATAGCTAATCATCAGGGAAATGCATACTAAAACCACAATGAGATTGCACCTTACCCCTGTCAGAATGACCATTATCAAAAAACAATAGATACTGGTGTGAAGGCAGACAGAAAAGAATGCTTATGCCTTCTTGGTGGGACTGCAAATTAGTACAACCTCCATGGAAAACAGTATGGGGATTCCTCAAAGAAATAAATGTAGACCTACCATTCAACCCAGTAATCCCCCTACTGTGTATCTACCCAAAGGAAAAGAAGTCATTCTATCAAAAAGACACTTGCATTTGAATGTTTATTGCAGCACAATTCACAATTGCAAAGATGTGATATCAACTTAAGTGCCCTTTAATTCATGAGTGGATAAAGAAAATGTGGTGTATATATTACCATGGAGGACTACTCAGCCATAAACAGGAATGAAATAATGTTATTTGCAGCAATGTGGAGGGAATTGGAGACCATTATCCTAAGTGAAGTATCTCAGGAATGGAAAACCAAACACCATTTTTTCTCACTAATAAGTGGGAGCTAATAGATGGGTTCACACAGGCACAAAGTGCTATGAGTAACCAAAAAGGGGTGAGGATGGTAGGGTAGGTGTAGGATAAAAACTTACCAATTGGTTATAATGAACACTATTCTCGTGAACAACAAACCCCTGACTTAATTATATGAGATATCCATGTTAAAAGAAACACACTTGTACTTCCATAATTAATATTTTTTAGAAAAAAGTAAAATAAAAGGATATAACAACCACTCTTTATACTATTATAATTAGTAATACTATTTATAAATGCTTACAGTGTAACAGCATTGAATTCGGCACTTTACAAATATAATGTTCATTTGGTTAAAATAATTGAGTGAGTCCTAGGAAGCCACTGAGACTCTGAGACTCAGATTTCTCATCTATAAAATAACAGGATTCAAGTAAATTATTTTTCAAATTTTTTAGTGCTATGACTTTTATGATAAAGAATGCTTACACCAGAGGCAGAAGGATACTCTTTGTGATCTAACTATTCTTATTTCAGGAGCCACATTAAAAATCCCTTGAATTTCATTCCAAGAATCATTCATGATGGAAAGGTAGAAAAAGTCTTGGAGACTCCAACATTTAGGAGACTCCAACTCTAGTCCTGGTTTTGCATTTATTATCTGTGGTCAAGTCAATTTAAACTTATTGAACTTTAATTTTCTCATCTGTAAAATAGCCCCATTTGCTACACAGGGAAATCATAAAATAACATAATATATATTACAAAATGCAATTTTAAAATTATGAGGCCCTTCAAAAAGTAAAGGATTAATAAACACCAAACTCCCAACAGACCAGACTTAGGTGGGAATTTCCTCAACCTGAAAATGAATATCCCAATAAATAAACCATTAGCTAAAAGTATACTCAGTGGTGAAATATTGAAATCTTACCTTCTTAGATTAAAAGAAAAAATATCAAGAGTTTCAGCTCTCCCCACTTTTATTTGATATTGTACTGGTAGTCTCATCCAGCACAAAGAGGAGTTGAAAAGAAATAAAAGGAGTAAATATTAGAAATGAAGTGATATTTTCCTTATTCACAGACAACATAATCATGTATGTAGAAAATATAAAGAGATATGTTTCAAAAATAGTAAAAATAACGTATAAACTAAGCAAGGTTCCTAAATGGAAGTTTACATAGTCAAATGTATTCTTATTTATAAGCAAGGAACAGTTGGGAAATGAAATTTAAAAGACATATGATATAGTACTTCGTTAGGATCATAGGCCTCAATGTAAACTCATATTTAACTTAATATATAGATACAGATAGGAATAATTATAAAAAGGTTTATATACAGAGTTAAGTATCAATACATAGATTTCCTTGTTCAGTCTACTTAGTACCTATAAGCAAAACCACACCAAAAGCAACAAGAACATGCAGAATCCAGATTTTGGTGTCTAACACCATCAACTAGTAAGTGTCCTTGGAAAATGGCTTATTCTAGCACTGGGGCAGGAAATGTACAAAATGAGCCTGGAACATCTTGTAAGGCCAAAAGTAACAAAGTGCTAAAACAAAAATCATAATAACAGGCCTGTGTTAAAGGGATAGAGGCGCCAACTAAAACAGTTCCCAATGGCCAAAGCTGTAGTAACTATGCAGAAAAAAGAGTTTGAGAAATTTGTACTGGACTCCTGGAGTCTTTCTTGAATATTAACATGTGCTTCATAGTGTGAACAGCAGATTCATGCTTCCTGATTTCAAATCTTACTACAAAGCTGCAATGATCAAAACAGTGTGGTACTGCCATAATAACAGATATGTAGACTAATGGAATAGAATTGAGAGTCCAAAAATAAAATCTATGTTATCTATGGCTAACTATAATAGTAAGACAAATAATCAAATTTTAAATTGGGAAAACTATTTAAAAATACATTACCCTAAAAAATATACACACATTGCCAATATGCATATGAAAAGATGCAAAAAATCACTATTAGAGATGTGCAAAGCAAAGCCACAATGAGATATCACTTCGAAGTCACTAGGATGGCTATAATCAAGATAATGGAAAATAACAAGTGTTGGAAAGGATGTAGAGAAATTGGAAACCACATTCATTGCTGGAGGGAATGGAAAATGATGCAGCCAACCACTGTGCTAAACAGTTTGGCGGTTCCTCCAAAAATTAAACAAAGAATTACCAAATGACCCAGAAATTTTATTCCTAGGTATCCATTCAAGAGAATTTTAAACAGTTATTCTAACAAAAAACTTGTATGCAAATGTCCTTAGCAACATTCCTTATAATATTCACAGAGTAGAAACAGTCCAAACGTCTTCCTGTTGGTGAAGTGATAAATAAAATACAGTATTAACAGTATATCCATACAATCAAATATTATAAAGCCATAAAAAGGAATGAAGTATTGATTATGCTACAACACAGATGATCCCTGAAAACATTATGCTAAGGGAAAGAAGCCAGGTAGAGGAGGCCACGTGGTGTATAAATTCATTTGTATGAAATGTCCTGAAGAAGGAAATCCATAGAGACAGATAGTAGATTATTCATTGCCAGGGCATAGGTGTGGGTGAGGTGAGGTGGTGAAGATTGACAGATTTTAGGTACCAAGTTTCTTTTGGGGTTAAGGGGAATGTTCTGGAATTAGATAGTGGGAACGGTTGTGCAAAATAGTGAATATACAAAAGATCAGTAAATTATGCCTTTTTAAATGTGAATTTTAAATTTGAATAATATCACAATAAGATGTAAGGAGGTGAAATTAGGAGATTTTTCAGACAAAGGAAGCTGAGAAAATCCCAAACTAGCAGATCTTCATTAAAGGAAATTCTCAAGGAAGAAGGAAAATGATGCCAGATGGAAATTTGAGACTACAGAAAGATGGAAGAGAGCCAGAAATGGTAAATTATAAAAATCTTAATAGAATATATAAATCATATTAAAATGGCATTAATTAACTAAATTATAAAATATAATCGGTTGTTAAAACAAAAATAACAATGACTTTTGTTTAAAGCCTATGTAGAATTTAAAAATACAACAACAATAGCACAAAAGGTAAGATGGGAAAACTGTAAGTATAACTGTGTAAGATTCATACACTTCACACAAAATGGGCATTGTATTATTTGAAGGTAAACACTATCATGAGTTAAACACGTATCTTATAAATCCTAGAGCAATAACTAAAAACACAAAACAAAGATTTTGGGTAATTACCAATAAACCAATTATGGAGATAAAAATGAATTCTAAAAAATACTCGAATAATCCAAAAGAAGGCAAGAAAAGTGAAGAAGCAAAAACAAACAAAGAAAAGCATACACAAGGAAAAAAATCCACATGGGACAAACTGTTTAAAATATAAACAGTAAATTGTTATTATAGACTGACACCCACTGTATCAACAATCTCAATGCAATAATGTAAATACTCCAATTAAAGAGCAAGAGTCAGGAAAATTCTATTATTTGGAATACGCTGGGGCATTTTATAATGATAAAAGGGTGTGAGAAGACAATGATAAAATTTCTATTTTTATTTCACCTAATTCTTATACATTCTAGTGTTTCATTATAAAACAAAACATTAATATAAATTAAGGTAAACATGTATATACCATTTATAGTTACTTATAAACAAGTATAAAATATCTTCGTTGGAGTATTCAGCAGATACTACATAACCTCCCAAACCTCACCGACATTTGTTCTTTTTTAATAGTTAATTTTATTATTTTTATCTATCTTTAATTATAAATTAACAAATTACAGTTGTATATATTTATGAGTTACAAAGTGATGTTATGATTTGACTACAATGCGAAATAATTAAAGCTAATTAACATATCCATCACACCTCAAATACTTATTTCTGTGATGAGAACATTTGAAATTTACTCTCAGAGATTTTAAAGCATACATTATTATCTACTATATTGAGCAATATATCGCAGAGAAAAAAAAAGTTTATTTCTCCTGTCTAGTTGAATCTTTGTGGTCTTTGACCATCATCTCTCCATTCCTCCCAATCCCCCATCCTCTGGTAACCACCATTCTCTCTGCTTCTTCAAATTTGATTATTTTACATTTCACATATAAGTAAGAACATGTGGTATTTGTCTTTTTATGCTTGGCTTATTTCACTTAGTGTAATGTTATGCAATTCCATCCACATTGTTGCAAATGAGAAGATTTCTTTCTTTTCTAAGGCTGTATACTATTTCATTGTGCATATATCTGTTGATGGACATGACATGTAGGTTAAGTCCATAACCTGGCTATTGTGAATAGCGTTGCAATGAAAGTGGGAGTCCAGACATCTCTTCGACATACCGATTTCAAATCTTTTGGGTAAATATTCAGAAACGGGATTGCTAGATGATATGGTAATTCTATTTTACGTTATTTGAGGAACTTACTGGCTATACTAATTTACATTCCCACCAACATGTGTGTAGTGGTTAGGTGGTGGTTTTCCATTGCAGGTTAATTTGCATTTCTTTTATGATTCTTGAGTTGAGCATCTTATTATGTACTCAGGGATCATTTGTACATCATCTTTACGGGTCTTTTCAATTCTTGTGCCCAGGTTTTTTTGTTTTGCTTTGTTTGAGGTAAAATTCACATGACATAAAATGTACCCTTTTAACCATTTTAAAGGTACAATTCAGTGGCATTTAGTACATTAACAATTTTTTACATCCATCACCACTTTCTAGTTCCAGAGCATTTTCATCACCCCAAAATGAAAGCAGTCATTGTCCACTGCCCCTTTTCCCCAAATACTGTCACCACTCATCTGCTTTGTGTCTACATGGATTTGCCTATTCTGGAGATTTAATAAAAATGGAATCACACAGTATGCAGCCTTTTTGTATGACTTCCTCACTTAGCATACTGTTTCAAGGATAACCCAGGTTGAAGCAAGTATCAGTTGTGAATTCCTTTTTATGGTTGAATAATATTTCACTGCACAGATACAGCATGTTTTATTTATCCATTTTTAAGTTAATGGACATTTGAGTTTTTTCCCACTTTTTGGCTACTGTGAATAATGGTACTATGAACAGTCATGTACTAGTTTCCATTGATCATCTATTTTCAAATCACTTGAGTATACACCTAGGATTGAATTGTGGAGGCATATGGCAATTCTATTTGACTTTTCGAGGAACTTCCATAAATGTATGGGTATGTGGTGACACTCAATACTATTTCATGGATTTATATGTGTGTCATTATGTCAGTACTACACTTTTGGTTAAGGTAGATAATGTAGATTTGTAGTAAGGTTTGAGATTAGGAAGTGCAAGTCTTCCAATTTTGCATTTTTAAAGATGGTTTTGCTATGCAGGGTCACTTGCGATTTCAATATGAATTTTAGGATCAGAATTTCCATTTATGCAGAATAAGCAGTTGGAATTTTGATATGGTTTGCATTGAATCTATAGATCAGCTGGGGGATCATTTTTTTATTTACTTTTTATTTCAGCTTATTATGGGGTACAAAAGTTCTGGTTATATACATTGCCCATGCCCCCCCATCCCCCCGAGTCCGAGCTTAAAGCGTGTCCATTACCCAGACAGTGCACATCGCACTCATCATGTAGGTATACACCCATCCCCTCACCCCACCCCCATTTCCCCAAGTGAGAACTTCAAGCATGTCCATTCCCCAGACAGTG
>JAQIFY010006117.1:0-10546 GCA_028533085.1 Varecia variegata
TCCCTGAACAAGTCTCTCTGACTTTACCCTGCAGTTTAATGTAGAGTGCAAAGATGACATCTCTGAAGCTTCCACTCCTCTCCTTTGAGTCATTCACTGGTTCCCCATTCCCCCCAAGCAGAAAGTCCAAACTCTATGACACGGTATTTGAGGTCCTCATGAACTCACCCCTGCTTGCAGCCCATTTCTCACCACACTCCCTCTATCCAGTGAGTGATTTGGAATTCTTGGAATACACTGTGCTCTCACACATCCCAGAACCTTTGTATGTGCTACTTCGCTGGCTGCAGTACTCCTGCCACCTCCTCCCACACTGGCCCTCCAGTCCCCTGGCTGAACCTACTAAATTTTCCCTTACTAGCCTATCCCAAGAAAACTTTTCCTTCTTACCCAAGACAGTTAGATGACCTTGTTTCTTCTCCTATGACAATTTCTTTCTACTTCTATGACAGAAACATACACAATAAAATGTTCCCTTTGTTCTCTAAACCATAAATCCAACAGAATAACAACAGAATAACAACCAAGTCTATTTTCTTCATTTTATTCCCAATACTTAGCCACCTACCTGGTACATTTTATTAGATTTTTATTTGCTGTGCAGTAAATTATCACAAATTTAGCTGCTTCATAAAACATACATTTATTATCTCAGAGTTTCTGCAGGGCAGAAGTTCAGACACAGCCCAGCTGGGTCTCTACTCAGTTCTCATAAGAAATCAAGGTGTTGGCTGGGCTGCATTATTATTTGAAGCTTGGGTTCCTTTTCCAAGTTAATTCAGGTTGTTGGTAGAATTCAATTTTTTGCAGTTGTGAGACTTTTGTCTTTGTTTTCTTGCTAGCTGTCTGCTGGGGTTGCTCTTAGCTTCCAGAGCCTGACCTCAAGTCCTGTCCACTTAGCTTTCTCACAACATGGCTGTTTATTTCCTTAAAAACCAGTGGGGAATGTCCTTCCAGTCTCTATTATGGAGTCTTATATAACATAACATAATCATGAAAATGACTATTCTTCCCCTTTGCCATGATACAGCCTAATCAAGTGAGTTACTATCCCCGGTATCCACAAATTCACTGAAATCCACACTCAAGCAGAGGGTATGCATACAAGGTACAGGTCTGTCAAGGGCCATCTTAGAATTCTGCCTGACACATACATATATATTTAATAAATAACTACTAAATGAGTTATTGAGAACATAGAATTGACTTTTAGCTGTAGTGCCATCACAGATATTAGGTAAGTTTCTTGATCTCTGCCTTGATTTCCCCAGTGAGAAATAATAGTAATGTTGTAAATAATAATCCCTGTCTTATATACCTGAAATGAATTATTGGAGACATCACATAAAAATGTAATAGCTATTATTTATTGCCCACAATGTAATAGGCACCATATTAATACTATCTCAATTAATCTTCAAAATGGCCCTGAAGAGATACTAGTATCATCATAAGTTACAGGTGAGATAATCAAGAGTGAGGGATGTTAGGTGACTTTCCTGAATTCACACAGTCAGAAAGGAGTGAAGCCAACCATTGTACCCAGATTGGTCTGATTCCAAAGTGCATGTTTTTAACCACTTATCTATTGTATGTGGACATCTAAAAAATTGTGATACATAAAGATGACTTATTATATTAATAATATTATGCTTATTAATTTGAAAAAGTGTTTATGTTACTAATGAAGATATACTTTAAGGTAGGAGTCGTAGACTATGCCCCAGGGGCAAAATCAGCCCCATTGTCTGTTTTAGTACAGCTTATAGGCTGAGAATGGTTTATAGATGAACATTTGTAATTGGTTTGATAATGGGAAACACTAATTTTGAACCCAAATTAAGTGAAATCTTATCTCCCAAAGAAGAATTCCATTATTTTCATTAGTAGATGTGTATCATAAAAAATTATACTTAATTATTATTATATTTTTAATTCATCAGTAAAATACTGTGGATTTTTTTCTGTCTTGTTGTGTAAGCGCCTATATAATATTCTTGATTTACTTTCTTGGCCCAAAAAGCCTATGACATTTACTACCCACCCGACTCTTTATAGAAAAATTTTATAGGCCCCAGCTTTTAAGAAATTCAATTAGTATTAATAATAAACATTGCTAGGCAGACTTGTGTGTCTGACAAAGTCTTTCAAAAGAGGAAAGCAGCACGATCAAAATAGCCCTATCAAAATGAAGACTACTATATAATTCCAGGACTACATGTTATAATCTGCATTAGTGGCAGAGAACATATGATCCCTTTCCAGACAGAGCTACTAAACTTGGACTCAATTATTTCTGAATAATTATCATAACCCAAACCCAAGAAGTGGCCTTTCAGTTCCTTTTCTCAAACACTAGAGTCACCTTTCTATATGCAGACAGCATTGTTGCATAATCGCGGAAACAGAAACACAACAGGCTACAGAGGTCAGCCCATTCATATTCACTAGTGAGAATTTCTTCTACTTTGAGAATATACCAACCTTTCCCTGTGACCTCAGCAGATTCCTGAAACATAACACCTTTATCCTGACATTTACTGCATCATGTTGTCCCTCAGGATGTCAAAACACAACAAGAAGGTCAGCTTCCAGGGTGTAAGAGCAAACAACTGCCATAAATGTAGCACGAAGGGTGAAGTCCAACACTCTCATCACCCAACCTCTGGTCACCCAAACATTTCAGCCTACTCCTGGTGCCCACAATTTCACATTTTAGTCATTTGTTTGTGCTAAAGTAGTTTCTGTTATTGAGAAGCAAATGCATCTGTCAGGCAGTTGTCAACATCTTAAGATTCTTGCCCAGGAGCTTTGTTCACACCATTCTTTCAGCATAGGAAATTTTATGCATACATCAAGACTCAGCTCAAAGACAAACTTTTCCATAAAATTATCCTTAATTCCCTATCAAAAATAAGTAATTGTCTAGTCTTTCAATAATCACAGCTCTTAGGTTATACGCTTTGGATGAATAGCATCACATTACATGTATATTATAATTTGTGTACATCATATTGCATCTCATTGAAAAGCTCCTACTGGCTTACCATGGCAACTGGATTAAAATCCAAATTTTTTACCAGAACCGACAGGTCCTCCATGAAATGGCCCTTGTATACCTCTTGGACCCCATCTGTCTTAGTTTGTTTTGCTATAACAGAAAACCACAGATTGAGAAAATACTTGCTCTCTACACATCCGATAAAGGGCTGATAACAAGAATCTATCTAGAACTTAAAAAAATCAACAAGAAAAAAATCAAACAACCCCATCAACAAATGGGCAAAGAAAATGAACAGAAACTTTTCAAAAGAAGATAGAATAATGGCCATCAAACATATAAAAAAATGCTCAACATCTCTAATCATTAGAGAAATGCAAATCAAAACCACAGTGAGATATCACCTAACCCCAGTGAGATTGGCCTCTATCAAAACATTCCAAAACAGGCCGGGCGCAGTGGCTCATGCCTGTGATCCTAGCACTCTGGGAGGCCGAGGCAGGAGGATCGCTCGAGGTCAGGAGTTCAAGACCAGCCTGAGCAAGAGCGAGACCCCATCTCTACTAAAAAAATAGAAAGAAATCAGCCTGACAACTAAAAATATATATAGAAAAAATTAGCCAGGCATGGTAGCTCATGCCTGTAGTCCCAGCTACTTGGGAGGCTGAAGCAGAAGGATCGCTTGAGCCCAGGAGTTTGCTGTGAGCTAGGCTGACACCACGGCACTCTAGCCCAGGCAACAGAGCAAGACTCTGTCTCAAAAAAAAAAAAAAAAATTCCAAAGAACAAATGCTGGCGAGGATGTGGAGAGACGGAAACACTCTTACACTGCTGGTGGGACTGCAAATTAGTGCAACCTCGGCGGAAAAGAATTTGGAGATACCTCAAAGAGCTAAAAACAGAAATACCATTCGACCCAGCAATACCACTATTAGGCATCTACCCAAAAGAGCAAAAGATATTCTATAATAAAGACATCTGCACTAGAATGTTTATGGCAGCACAATTCACTATTGCAAGGATGTGGAAACAACCCAAGTGCCTGTTGATTCATGAGTGGATTATTAAATTTGGTATATGTATACAATGGAATATTACTCAATTATAAGAAATGACAGTTATCTAGCACCTTTTATATTTTCCTGGATAGAACTTGAGCCCGTTATCCAGAGTGAGGTATCTCAAGATAGGAAGAATAGGTGCCACATGTACTCGCTATCAAATTGGCACTGACTGATCAACACTATGGTGCTCACATGGTAGTAATATTCTCCAGGGATTAGGGAGGGGGGTAAACTCACAACTAATGGACACGGTGAGCATTGTAGAGGGGAAGGGCATGCCTCTAATCCTCGCCTGGGTGAGGCAAAGACATAAAATGTAACCAAAGTGCTTGTACTATCATAATATCCTGAAATAAAAATTTAAAAATAAATAATAAATAAATAAAAGAAATTTATTTCTTACAGTTCTGGAGGGTTGGAAGTCCAAGGTGTAAGTGCCTGCATCTGATGAGGGCCTTCTTGCTGCATCATCCCATGGGGAAGGCAGAAGGGCAGAGAGTGCAAGAAAGCAAGAGAGAAAGAGGAGGCTACTCACTTTTATAACAAGTTCGCTCTCATGATAACTAAACTCATGCAATAACTGAGCCATTCCTGTGATAATGGCAATTAATCTACAGATGATCTAATCACCTTTTAAAGGTCCCACCTGTCAACGCTGTTACATTGGGAATTAAGCTGCCAACACATGAACTTTGGGGGACACATTCAAACCATAGCACCATCCTACACCATGGATCTCTTGTCCACGGAGCCGTAGTATGCTGGCCTACACTGATGTGCCTTGAACACTCTTATGTTTGCTCCTTGTTCTTTGTCCCTAAATGAACAAACTGTCCTCAGATGTGTTACATGGCTGGCACAAATATCACATCATCGGCCAAGAAAACTTCTCTGATCTGTTTTATTTTCTTTGGAGTAGTTTATTTACTTATTCAGGTATTTATTATCTGACTCTCCGAAGAGAATGTAATCTCCATGAGAGAAGGTATTCTGTCACCACTACATCCCCAAAACCTAGCCCTGTGCCCAGCATAAACTCAATTTTTGAAAGATTCATTGTTTTTAATTGACTGATTTTAAGCTCCTTAAAGATAGGAACTTTACATACATATTTTTTTCACTTTTTCATTCTCCATTCTCCACGGGGCTCAGAAGCAAAGTACATTACACCTAGTGCATAATCTGTAATTGTCTACTGAATGTTGATTGTTGAAGTAATTAATTAGCTATTAACATTTCAGACTGCAGTACTTTACTCACATCTTTCTAACTGACTTAGGTAACCCAAGAGTGAGAAAGTCATTTACTATTGGTTTGTCCAAAGACAAAAGCCTGTGAGATCTTCTTACATTATTTTTCTAGCAGCAAGAGTTTCTCCCTAGGAAGATACATACTTGTTATGCTCATTTCACCTAATCTTCACAGAAATAAACAAGTCTTTATTAAAGATATGCAGCTGAATGCTATCAGAGTGATAGAATATATCACACAATTTTGTATCTAGGTCACGAGGCTTTGTCTGTCAACACAAAGCATTTTGAAGCAAAATCAAATTTATTCATTTACAAAATTTTTTTTAAAATTCTTCCTCTAAAATGCAGCAGAACATCCATTATTGAACTAATCACCTAACATACTGCAAGGACTAGTCTTTTTTTTTTTTTTTTTTTCCTTTTGGAATACTCCCCAACTCAAAGGAGTGGTGGCACTTGTCATAATCATTTCTTTTCTTTTTGAAGCCATCCTTGGTACTCACTGAAGCCTGATGTCCTGTCTAAGCATACTACCAGAGTGGTGTAGAGATTGACTCTAACCACATCCTTCTTCAAGAAGTTCTAAGAATGATCTTCCTTGAAACTGTAAAAGCTATTACCTCTTGACAGACAGAATTTTCTAATTGCTATGCCCTGTATATTTTTTAGGGAAGGTCTCTTATACACGTTTACATATTCTGTAAGAATAGAGAATGAGCAGTATATATGTTTGCAACCTCTACAAAGCCTAGGTGGTAATGAAGAGGAAAGAGGTAGCATGGTGGGAAGAGGATGGTCCTGGGCGTCACACACTTCAGGGCCCAAACCTGTACTGTGCCACTTGGTAGTCATGGGATCAGAGGAAAGTTAGGCAATGGCTCTTAATATCTATTTCTCCAATTATAAAAACCAAAGTTAATTATATTTATATCATACAGTTACTGTGAAAAGTTAATGTAATAACAGATGAGGAGGATGTGGAGAAGGTGGCTGAATAGAAAGCTCAAGTGATTGTCCCTCCACACAAAGACCAAATTCAACAACTATCCACATAAGCAAGCACCTTCAGAAGAACTAAAAATCAGGTGAGCGATTTCATTACCTCATTTTAACATTATATCAAGGAAAGAGACACTAAAGAGGGCAGAAAAGACAATCTTGTATTGCATACTCCACCCCTCCCAGCAGTGCTGCACCAGTACACCGGTGCAGAGAGAACCTGCGTGCCTGGCAGAAGTAGAGTGAAGTAATTGTGAGGCTTTGCATTGCAACTCAGGACCCACCTGGCACAGGGGAAGATAGCACATGGCACAAGATCATTTCAATTGATGCTGAAAAAGCATTTGATAAAATTCAATATTCCTTCATGATAAAACTCTCAAAAAAAAAAAAACCGGGTGCAGAAGGAACTTACCTCAACACATTAAAAGCCATATATGACAGACTCACAGTGAGTATCATACTGAATGGGGGAAAACTGAAAGGCTTTCCTCTAAGACCTAGAACAAGTCAACGATGCCCATTTTCACCACTGTTATTCAACATAGTACTGGAAGTTCTAGCTAGAGCAATCAGACAAGATAAAAAAATAAAGGGCATCCAAAGTGGAAAGGAAGAACTCAAATTATCCTTTTTTGTAGATGATATGATCTTATATCTGGAGAAACCAAAAGATTCCATGAAAAAAAAAAAAACTGTTAGAACTGATAAACAAATTCAGTAAAGCAGCAGGATACAGAATCAACATAAAAAAATCAGTAGCATTTCTCTATGCCAACAGTAAACAATCTGAAAAAGAAACCAAGAATGTAATTGCATTTATAATAGCTACAAATAAAATAAAATACCTAGAAATAAAGTTAACCAAAGAAGTGAAAGATCTCCATAATGAAAAAGATAAAACAGTGATGAAAGAAATTGAAGACAACACAAATTAATGGAAAGATAGCCCATGATCATGGATTGGAAGAATCAGTATTGTTAAACTTTCCATCATACCCAAAGCTTTCTACATTCAATGCAATCCCTACCAAAATACCAATGACATTCTTCTCAGAAACTGAAAAAACAATCCTAAAATTTATATGGGACCACAAAGGACCCAGAAAAGCCAACGCCATCCTGAGCAAAAAGAATGAAACAGTATAAATTGTATTACCTAACTTCAAATTTTACTACAGAGCTTCAGTAAACAAAACAGCATGGTACTGGCATAAAAAGAGACACAGAGACCAGTCGAACAGAATAGATAACCCAGAAATAAATCCACACATCTATAGTGAACTTATCTTTGACAAAGATGCCAAGAACATACAGTGGTAAAGGACGGTGTCTTTAACAAATAGGGCTGGGAAAACTGAATATCCATATGCAGAAGACTGAAACTAGACTCTTATCTCTCACCATATATAAAAGTCAAATCAAAATGTACTAAAGGCTTAAATCTAAGACCTGAAAGCATGAAACTGCTAAAAGGAAACACTGGGGAAATGCTTCAGGACAGTGGTCTGGGCAATGTTTTCTTGAGTAATACCCCCAAAGTAAAATTGAACAAATGGGATCCCATCAAGCTAAAAAGCTTCTACACAGCAAAGGAAACAATCAACAAAACGTAGAGACAACCTACAAAATGGGAGAAAATATTTGCAAACTACCCATCTGACAAGGGATTAATAACTAGAATGTATAAGGAGCTCCAATAACTCAATAGGAAAAAATAAAATAATCCAACTTAAAAAATGGGCAAAGGATCTGAGAAGACATTTCTCAAAAGAAGACATACAAATGGCCAACAGATACATGAAAAAATGCTCAATATCATCAGTCATCAGAGAAATGCAAATCAAAACCACAATGAGGTATCATCTCACCCCAGTTAAAAGGGCTATTATCAAAAAGACAGTCAATAACCAATGCTGGTGAGGACGTGGAGAGTTGGTAGAAATGTAAATTAGTGCAACCACTATGGAAAAGAGTATGGAGGTTCCTCAAAAAACTAGAAATAGAACTACCATACGACCCAGCAATCCCACTTCTGGTTATATATCCAAAGGAGGGGAATTTAGTATATCAAAAAGATATCTGCACTCTCGTGTTTACTGCAGCACTATTCACAATAGGCAATATATGGAATCAACCTAAGTGTCCATGAATAGATGAATGGGTAAAGAAACTGTGGTACATATACACAATGGAATAACCATATAGCCACAAAAAAAGAATGAAATCCTGCCATTTGCAACATGGATGGAACTGGAGAATATTATGTTAAGTGAAATAAGCCAAGCACAGAAAGACAAATCTCACATGTTCTCACTCATTTGTGGGAGATAAATATTAAAAATAATTGATCTCATGGAGAAAGAGAGTAGAATGATGGTTGAGTAGTAGGGAAGAGGGGATAGAGTGTGGATGGTTAATGAGTGCAAAAATACATTAGATAGTTAGATAGAATGAGTAATATTTGATAACATAACAAAGTGACTATAATCAACCATAAGTTAGGGTATACTTTAAAATAACTACAAGATTAGAATTGAAATGTTCTTAACACCATAAAATGTTAAACGCCTGAGGTGATGGATATCCCAATTACCCTGATTGATTTGATTTATTCACATTGTATACCTATCAAAACATCACATGAACCCTATAAAATATGCAACTATTATATACATATAATAATTAAAAATAAAAACTGACAAACCAATAAAGAAGATGGAGAAAAAAATTGACAGGACGCCCTTCTCAACCCAACCCAACCAATTTAATCACTTTCTCCTTTATGACAACCTTATAGTCAATAAAGCATTCCAGTGTCCACACTGCCCTGTATTGACTTTTTACTGAGACTCTCACACTGTTCTAAGTGTGTCACATACCTCTAATACTACACTGTATTACATTATATGTATCAATATATATGCTTATTCCCTATTAAACTTGGACTCCTAAAGTACAAAAAACTTGACTAATTCCTTGCTGTATCTAGCGGAATGAAGTATTAATAGATCAATAGCTATAATTACCTCCCTCTAGTCTCCTCAATGAATACAGCAAGATTAATTAAAGCTGTATCTAGATCAGTAGATGTGCACCAGACTCCTTCCTCACAATAAGATTCTGTATTTTCAGTGAGAAATCAATCACTTTTGTGACCTTTCTGTGTCAACCAACCATAAGCATTTTCAGACTGTAGACGTTACTAGAGTGGAGATGAATGATAGAAAAATGTCCCTCTTTTCTAATGAATCACTGGACTTGTGATCTGCTCTGTAATGATAAAAGGCAAATTAATGATTCACATTAAGTGGATGTTTGCTGTGGTTGCCGGATTTTAGATTCAGAAATTGTTAATAGATGATCCAAAAATGACTAGAGGATCTTGGGAGAAGTATTAGTCATTTTGTGTAAATCAGACAAAATGCCTTTGAAGTAATTATGTAAAAATGTCCACTGTATTTTTGAGGCTCCTAAACATCCAAACTCTTAAGATGGGTAGTATGACATCACTGATCTGCAAATTACTGGTAATCTGAGCTGAGCAGTATTAGCCAGAAAGACAGACTGAAGTTCTGTTCTAAGTAGATTATTTCATGATGAATATGCTCTTAAAGGGTAGATGAAACTGAGTATATGTCTGATAGTGATGAATGAATTACAAAAGAAGGCAGGAATAATAGAATATATGGGAACTTATACAGCCTCTCTGAGAAAATTAAAAACAAAACAAAAACAGGACCTTGGCAAAAGTTGCAGAATTGCAGAAGAGTTGGGTAGGAATCATCTGCAGCCATCAGTAGGGTCCATCCTGCTTCCTTTTAAGGACACAACTATTAAAGTTAATGTAAGAGCAAATAAAATTTTAATATATTTTATCACCACATTCAGTATTTTTCTGAATTTTCCCAATATAGTATCTAACTAAATTAGATGACTGCTGCTTAAAAAGAGTTGGGAATTTATCTTAAGAATTTTAAAGCAAGTATTGATTTGGGACTTTTTGATAAAGGCCATTCTCACTGGAGTTAGTGATATCTCATTGTGGTTTTGATTTGCATTTCCCTGATGATTAGAGATGTTGAACATTTTTTCATATGTTTGTTAGCCATTCTTATATCTTCTTTTGAGAAATTTCTATTCATGTCCTTTGCCCACTTTTTGATAGGGTTGTTTGATTTTTTCTTACTGATTTTGCTGAGTTCTAAATAGATTCTTGTTATCAGTCC
>JAQIFY010006118.1:0-10545 GCA_028533085.1 Varecia variegata
GTGCGGAGTCTGCTTCCCCTGTGTGGCTGCTGCATCTTTTCCCCCTTTTAAGCAGAGTCCTGTCACCCGTCGTGGGTCCTTCTGTGTTCTCGTGGTGCTTTCCTCCTTATCCCAAGGCTGTAAGCTTCTCTCAGGCAGGCACGTGTCTCATCCTCTCTGTAACCCCAGCACCTCGCATGGTGCACACACCAGGTGGGAGCCGGGGGACGTTGACTGGCACGCTGGTGCTGGCCTGGACTGGGCGGCAGAACCAGAGGGGAGTGTGGCCAGGCGGTTGGAGGGGTGGGACGCCCCAGCCTTGTGTCCTGTGCCGACATGCTGGCACGATTGGAAACAGATACTGGGATTGCCAGGACAGGGAGGTGACAATGTCATGTTGCTTTTCTTCTAGGACGAGTACTGTTTCTACAACGGAAAAGCACACTGGGAGCCGTCCTGGCCGACCGTGAGCGCTGCCGGCTGCTTCGTGCCCTTTGCGGTGTGCGTGGTCTCCAGAGTCCCCTATTACAACTCGCTCAAGGACTGCCTGTCCTGGTGAGCCGCAGGGTGGGGTCCTCTGGGCTCTTAGGCCGTCACTTAAGGCCGGGATCTGTGGGCGGCAGCGGGATTTGGCTGCAGACGCCGTCTTGGAAGGTAACGGTGGCAACGGCGTGGCTGAAAAAGGAGGATGAAGCCGCACTGTCGGAAGTAAGATCAGCGTGGGGCATTCGAGTTCGGCTTGGTTTTGTAAAAAGGGACATATATCGGGAAAAACTTGCCCTAGCCGTCTGAGAAAATCCGGAGGCTGCTGTTTGCTCTGATGAGTTTTACTGGCATTTAAAAAAATGACCCTTTTTGGGGAGAATCTGTAACGGTCTCATTGCTGATACTGAATAGAAAGTCTGAGGACGTGAAGAATCTTTGAAAGATCAAAAGGCATTGAGTAGAACCCGCTGTGTTCCCATTCAGGGGACGCTCTGGTGACGTTGGGGGCTGCAGCCCCCCGTACGGACGTGGGTCAGTCCCAGTGGGCGCTGGTGTACGCGTCTCGGAGTTATAGTCTTAGAATCTTACTCGTGTGTTTAAAGCCTGAGAAAAAGGCAGCTGACAGACATTCCCCTTCGTGTCATCATACTGAGGAGCAGCCCGTGGCGAATCACTGGACTGGCAGCTCTGTTTTGAGTTTCTCGTGAAGGACGATCATTGTAGACCCCAAGCCTTGCTCACAGGGACAAGCCACTCAGTGTGCTGGGTGAGCAGGACTCTTCCTGCTCCAGTTGGCAACACTAGTAATTCAGATTCCCCACCTCATTTATTTATCTTTTATTTATTCATTCATTCATTCCTTTTGGAGACAGGGTCTCACTCTGTCGCCAGGCTGGAGTGTGGTGGTGCGATCACAGCTCACTGCAGCCTTGAACTCCTGGGTACAAGTAATCCTCCTGCTGCAGTCTCCTGAGTAGCTGGGACTACAGGCGCCACCACCACGCCCAGCGGCTTCTATGGCTGCGGGACCAGGTGGGACCCCGTCAGGCACTCTCTGGGCACCACAGCCGTCTGCGGACACTCCTCCTGGAGTCCCCCACCCAGTGGTTCCCCAGCTGGGCTCATCCTCCCCGCTGGTCACACTCTCTTCCTGAGGGCTGAGCTGTGTCTGTGTGGCCTCTGCTGTCACTTGCTGCAGGGCCAGCCCAGAGCCTGCACCTCGAGAGTGAGTTTGTCTGTTAGACGAGAGACTGTTCTTGTGATTTTAGGGAATTAGCATCCTTAGAGTCTATTTGTTTTATGTTTGTGTATCCTTTAACCTAAACTTTTGCGTGCATAGTTCTAAAAATCAACTTTATTAAGATGTAATAGAATACGATAAAACTCACCCATTGTAAGTATGTAGTTGGTTGAGTTTTGACAAATGCACACACTCGTGTGACCTCTGCTGCAATTAAGAAAGAGAACATTCTCACCCCCGAAGTTCCCCACAGCCCTTTAGAGTCAATTACTGGTACCTCTGCCCCTAGGCAACCACTGAGCTACTATATTTTTAAATCACATCTAGTCCTTAAAAAGTCAGGATGCATTTTGGAAGCAAACTTTCTCAAGCACTTTCTTTCTAGGCGTTTATTTACTACTTGAGTATAGCACACATATAGAAAAATGCACAAATCCCAGTGATTTTTGGCAAATGGAACACACCCATGTAACCATCACTCAGACCAAGAAACAGAATATGACCAGCCCTGCCCCTTCCAGGCACTGCTGTGGCCTGACACCTAGATTGCTCCATTTTTGTTGGAAAGTCCCAGAATTACTGATGCAGACACTTAGGGAGAAGAAGAAAGGCTAAGGGTGACAACTGGATTCTCATTTTTATTTTGATTTGATTTTTGTTTTTTATTTTCAGTTTATTGACTCATCTGAAGCTCTGTAAAGATTTTGAAGTTGACAATCCTATAAAAGATTTTGCTGCAAAACTATCTTTAATACCCAGTCTGCCACCTGGACCGCTCCATTTGGTAAATTAAATTTGGAATTATACTATGTCTTTTCTTTGCAAATGGTACAAGTAATATGTTGAAGATGGCATAAATTTTTTAAACTATTCCTGAAGCTCTAGCCATGTTTAAATTCTGCTCCTCAGGGTCCTTCCAGAAAGAAGCATTTTGTGCATTATTTCTAAAGGTGAAAAGTTAAATATTTAGGCTTGAGTTTTGCTGAGTGGCTTGTGACAGACAGAGCTAGTGATATGTTGTGGGCCACTTTAGTATTAATAGTTAGCATGTTCATTTCTTGCTATGCAGAAAATACATAGGATTCCCAATCCTTCAGTCTAAGGCTTTATTCAAATTACAATTTCCCTTTTGTTTCTTTGTCTTGAATATTGGATATCATATTTCATTTGTAAGTGTTTTCTCCTACACAGTGTGATTATGAAAATGTTATTCTGAGACATGGCACTGTATTATTTAATTAATAAGACAAGCATTTCCCAAACTGAGTTCTGTTCTGAGAGATGTCATTGGCTATTTCATGACCCAGGGTTTCAGGGTTACACGAAGTCAGAGGGTGGCAGACTGGCCTTCCCCTTTTGTTCAGTGACGTGTCAGACTGCTCAGCTATGTGAAGAAACCTGTTTGACTCAGCATTTGCCAAACTAATTTAACCATACATAGGATTCTGCTGCTTTTTTAACACACTTGTCAAACACATTGAGTTTTGTTAATGTCGAGTCAGTTTCACTGGCTTAGTCCCTCTAGAAGGTTGTATGTGTAAGTCTTGGTCCTCTACATTTTTTTTTCTTTTGAGACACATTCTCGCTCTGTTGCCTGGACTAGAGTGCAGTGGCATCATCACAGCTCCCTACAACCTCGAACTCCTGGGCTCAGGCAGTCCTCCTGCCTCAGCCTCCTGAGTAGCTGTGACTATAGGCATGTGCCATCATGCCCGGCTAATTTTGTTTTGCTATTTTTTGTAGAGTTGGGGTCTTGCTCTTGCTCAGGCCAGTCTCGGACTCCTGGCTTCAGGCAGGAGTGATCCTCCTGTCTCAGCCCCTTGAGTGGCTTGGACTACAGGAGCACACCACCTCGCCTGGCTGATTTTTCTATTTTTTGTAAAGACTGAGTCCTGCTATGTTGTCCAGGCTGGTCTTGAACTCTTGGCCTCAAGCGATCCTCTTGCCTCAGCTTCTCAAAGTGCTGGGATTGCAGGCATGAGCCACTGTGCCCAGCCTGTTTTTTTTTTTATTACTGACAATTGAAAAACAAGTTTGACTTACCAGGAGACACATGATCGTGAACTTAAATGTGTATTTTTTAATACTACTCCAAACCCAGCAGTCTGCTGGGTGGAAAATCCTGCCAGTGCCTTCCGGTCCAGACACAGAGCGGCTGCCTGTCTATCTCAGTTCCACTCCCAGAAAGCTTTGCAGGGAATGTTTATTGGTTACTTGTTTTCTGCAAGGCAATCATCTTTATTACGTGGATAATTGGTGTTTTCCTGTCGCCAGTGTGTGCAGTGAAATCATCAAAGTTTACATTCTTGTGCTGTAAACTCAGCAAGTATTTACTGAGGACCTGTGAGAGTAGCTAACATAAGTAAGTCTTTGACTTTAGGACAGTGTCAGGGTCAGCTGGAATTTACTGCTCTCGACCTTCGAACCCAAGTAATGCATACACGGTGCTTCTGGCAGCTTTCTGGATTTCAGACTCTTGGGCGGACTGCCACTGGGCCCCAGTGAGGAAGTTGACTGAGGGCGGCAGTTGGCCCCTTGAATTGCACCCGTCCCCCAAGCCTGACTGGCCTACCTTCAATGTTCATTTCCGGTTTGCCATTTCCCTGCCACTACCCATCGTGGGCCAGCAGCTTCTCCCACCTGCATGACGTGGGGACCACTGGTATGTCTACTTCAGTTCATTCTCGACCCTTCAGTTTGTCCTTGCACAGTGGTGGCAGAGATCAACACGTATAAATTGGGCTCCGCTTCTCTGCCTAAAACCCCATGGTGGTTTCTCGCTTTGTACCTCCATTCAGCCCTGCAGGCTGGGACCCTGTCTCACCGTCCAGCTCTGTTTCATGCCCCTCCCCTCATGGCTCACTGGACTCTAGCCTCACTGAACTCCCGTCAGTTCCCTGAAGGTGCTGCCACAGGGCCCTTGCACATGCTGCTCCTGGAAACGCCATTCCTCCCATTGCCTGTGGCCAACTCCTGCTCCACTCTTAGGCTACACCCAGTTGTCTGGTCTTCTGAAGGGCCTCTCTGAGCAGTCTCTTCCCACGACCCCGTCTCTCTTGCAGTACAGTTCTTGTCCTACAGGGCACAGCACAATCTTTACTTAGGGCTTCTGTGCATGTATTTTTGTTTAATGTCTGCGCTCTCCATTGGACTGTAAGCTGTGTGAGGACAGAGGTCATGTCTGATGCTGCATATCCTGGGCTTACTGCCTGGCCTGGCCCTGGAGTGAATGAAGGATTGAATTGTGTCTTAGTGTTAGTCAGTGTTTGCTGATCTGTGTCTTGGACCTCATGCATTTGTCTGAATGGGTGACTTAGTTTGGGTCAGGCTTGTGCATGTGTGTGCCGTGCTGAGGTTTCCTGTTGCTTCTGGCTGGGTCATCTCTGATCTGTGTTGCTGGGAAGGAGGCAGGAGGTCCCACAGCACAGGGAGGTGAGAGGCCAGGGCCGAGCCTTGTCCCGCCTGCCCCAGGTCCACCCCCTTCTCTCTGATGGTGCCTGGACCACCAGCAGGAGGAGAGTGGAAACATTGGGAATGCCCCATCCCTGGTTCACCCTGCCTTTCCTCTGCCCACTAGTGGGTGTCATTTTACTTGCTTTCCAAATCCTGGGCTTTGTTGGGTGTGTGCAATGCAGCATGTGTACATATGCGGGAAGCTGCCCTGGACAGGATGCCATGCGTCACGGGGTGCACTCACAACTTGCTGGTGTCCTCAACACTAAGAAATTACAATCTTCTCCTGTTTTCAGCTTCTCATGTGACTATATCCTTACCATAGTGACCGAGGTCCCTACAGGAAAGTAGGGATAGTGCACATTTTGTTTTGTGACCTTCCTTCTTGACCCAATGCCCTGCTTCTCGATTTCTCACCCTTCCCTGCCCCTCCTTGGTGAAGCCTCTCCACTGGCAGCTTCTGTGGCTTCTCTCCTTTCTGTCCCCCCAGGGCTTTGCTTACACTCAGATCATTCCATTCTGCTCGGTGGACAGCTCTAGGGGCAGGGGAAGGCGCCCAGAGTCCCCAGGGGGCTCCTGTGTGTGGGCATCCTGGGTGGTGGGGACTTGCTATTCACAGCCTACTCCTTGGCAAGCTTGGAAGCCCCTCGAGGACCCGCGTCTTCCTCCTCTTGGCTCCTTCCATCGAGGCCAGCGTTGTCCTTTAGCACCTGATAGGTGTCTGTGAGTACAGAATTCGAATGGAAGTGTCATTTCAAAGTAAATCATTTAGAAACATATCTTTCTTAAAATTTTTAAATTACATGTCTTTAAGGAGCTTTGTATTAAATTAAAAGTACTAAGAGAGTACATAATGTATAACTAAGACTAATATGTAATACCTAAGAATAACTTGAACATGGATGATTTAGAATTTGTGCTAATTGGGACAGATACCTAGTTTGTAGTTTATCTTTGTCTAGACATTGAATAGTTTGCTGATTAATTAAAGAGTTCAAGGAATTTTGACTTACTTAGAAAAAGACATTCAATATGTACATTATGTATGAGCTTTTATCAGCAGTGCTGTACACGTCTAGTTTTGTTGTTCTGTGACGGATAACATGGCAGCACGAATCTTCAAAAATGTTTTCTCATTCTGATGCTTTCTGCACAAAAATAGTGAATTTTAGCACATTCCAGCCTCTGCTGGGAGCAGCTCTCTGAACTGATTATGGAAATTGGTCGTTGTAGATCTTTAACATGAAGCCGCTACAGATCGTGTTTCCCTCGCGAGCGGACCCCGAGAGCCCCATCATCGACCTGGACCTGCACCTGCCCCTGCTGTGCTTCCGGCCCGAGAAGGTGCTGCAGGTTCGTCCTCCCACACTGGCGGTGCCTCCTGCCCACTGGCCTGCCGGCCATCAGAGATGCTGGTTCTCAAAGTGCAAGTTTATTCCACAACGGACAGAACCAGTATACTCAAAACGTTGGTTTGTTTCTGCTCAGAGCTAACATTCGCTACGGTGCACAGTGTTTGCAAATAGCACTGCCTGTGGGGTCTCAGGTGGCTTGTGTCTGGCACATGGAACCGGGAGACCAGGGAAAACCCGCACTCGGTCTGGGTTTGTCGGGTGGCGTGTGTGTGAGTGTTTTACGTTGACTGCTGAATCGGAAGTATGCACCCGTGTTGTCGACTCTCCCCCAGATCCTGACGTGCATTTTAATGGAACAGCGGATCGTGTTCTTCTCCTCGGACTGGGCTCTGCTGACGCTGGTGGCCGAGTGCTTCATGGTCTACCTGCACCCCCTGCAGTGGCAGCACACCTTCGTGCCTCTGCTGTCTGACCAGATGCTGGACTTCGTCATGGCGCCCACGTCCTTCCTCATGGGCTGCCATCTAGATCACTTTGAAGAAGTCAGCAAGGTTAAGTATAAAACTTTTGATTTGGAACATTAAGTTTTTGTGAGTCCATCCAGAGGACTAGTGGGAAGTAGCATCTGAGTGTGCTCTGCAGTGAAGGCAGAGTACCCCGTGCTGCCGAGAGATCATCGTCACTGCTGTCACTGAGCTCCGGTTGTGCTTCGGGGACCATCCCCGCGCCCCACCCCCCGCCCCGTGTCCTGTCACATCTGTTCTCACACTGTCCCTCTGCAGACCTTAGGACGTTTAAGGCCACAGCATTCCAAGTACTAGGGCCTTGTGTCACTTCTCACTCCACTTAAATGCAGTGTAGTTCAAATGGCTTCAAACAGATTCTCAGTGAGGAGGGTGCAGGTGTGGGAGTAGCTGGAACCCAATTTCAACTCTAGCCTCTGTGCTGTACTAGCTTTGTGACCTTGGGCGAGTTACCCACCTTTGCAAAGTCTCAGTTTCCTCGTCCGTGAAATGGGGCAAGGACACATCCTCACAGGGCTGGGCTCTGAGCTGAGGAGGATCTCGTACCCTGTATGGCATCTGGCACGTAGCTAGGGCTTGGTGGCTGAGAGTTCTGCTGTTATCACTACATATTTTCTAGTTTTATTTTTATAAATTAAGCTTCTGTGGTTCATTAACACTAAGGACCTTCTTTCTAGAGAGGTTTGTGCACACGTAGCAGCTGCCACAGTGTTAGTGGGGCCTGCTGGGGCCAGTGGCCACGTACTCCACGTGTAACTTCCCAGTGGAAAGGACAGTGAACGTGCCACCTCGAGTGCCACCTCGTGGTCAGGTGAGCTCTAGGGAGGCACTGGCACAGCACGCAGCCTACACTGAGTGCTCCATAGGTGGTAGCTGTCATTACTGTCGCACTGATCAGATACAACACGACACATGCTTAGTGGTGAGCCGATGCGGAGGATTTGTGACAAACACTGTGATGACACCAGCAGGCAGAGTGGGCTTGGTTTTTTAAAATAGCTTTATTGAGATACAATTTGCATACCATAGAGTTTTTCCGATTAAAGTATACAATTCAGTGGATTTTGATAACATTTATGGAGTTGTACAGCCATCCACGCTCTAATTTTGGACGTTTTCATCACCCCACAGTGAAATCCCGTGTGCATCAGCAGCCCCCCTCCCCCCCCCGCCCCGCCCCTGGCAGCCACTCGTCTGTGCCCCGTCTCCGTGGCCTTGCCTGTGCCAGACGTTTCCTGTAAACGGAACCACTCACTGTGTGGTCCTTGTATCGGCTTCTTTCACTTAGCATAAGGGCTTTGAGGTTCTTCCATGCTGCAGCATCTCTCAGCACTCTATTGTTACTGCAAACAGGATTTGGTTGTATAAATATTCCATATTTTGTTCATCCGCTCATCAGCTGACGAACATTCGAGTTGTTTCTACTTTACGGCTGTTCCGAATAACGCTGCCGTGAACATTTATGTGCAGGCTTTGTGTGGCTGTGTTTTCACTGCTCTTGGGTATACATGTGGAGTGGAATTGTTGGGTCACACGGTGACTCTTGGTTTAACCCTTGGAGAAACTGCCAGGCTGCTTCCAAAGCAGCTGCACCGTCTTCCGTGCCCGCCAGTGGCGTAGGAGGGTTCCGGTGTCTCCTCACATCCTCAGCAACACTTGTTATTATCGTCTTTTTCATCATAGCTCTCCTAGCTGGTGTGAACTGGCATCTTATGTGGCTTTGATGTGCATTTCCCTGATGACTAATGATGTGGGGAACCTTTTCATGTGCTTATTGGTAGTTCCTACAGGGTAGGTTCGCAGTTAATTTTTTATTTGGAAAATTTCTAAGTGTACACAAAAACCGAGAGAAGAATACAGGAGAGCCTGTGTACTCCTTGCTGCCTTCAGCAGGTATCTCCTGCTGCCAGCCCCAGTCCTGCTCTTCCTGGAGCATTTCAAAGCAGGTCCAGATGCCAGGCAGCTCCCCCACGAGTGCCGAGAACGGCAGCAGGCTGGGCTGGGGCCCAGAGTCCCTCCCGCGGAGGAGCAGAAGCGTTTCTGTGTTCCTGCCAACCCGAGTGATTCACCAGGGGAAAAACACACTTTAGGAAAAGGCCATTCAGACCTCCATGGAAGGAGCGGAAAAACGTCACCCAGTTCATCTTGCAAATGAGAAAAAATAAGCCATGATTTAAAGTTTAAAGTCGTGTCTCTTTTTTTAGTCATTAGGGAAAAAAACATCTTGTTTCAGGCTCTTCAGAAGGGAAACTTTTCTGGTGTACTAACAGTGCTGGTCATCAGTCACGGAGGAAACCCTTTGAGTGATTTATCCGTTCTGGAAGACTTCAGGAGAAGCAGCACCTCTTTGGGGTTTGCTGGGATGTTTTGTTTTTGTACCTGGTAGTGGTCCTGGAGCACGTCTGCCTACAGCTCTTGCAAATGCTCGGCGTTAACACTTACCGAGGGCAATGCTGTTTACCTTGCTGGCTTAGCATCTCGTGTATTTGCCCTGTAAGACTTTAAGGCCAAGGATGTGTTTGCGCATATTCCTGTGCCACCTGCAACACGTCTTAAGAGGTGGGGCCCAGACGGGTGGGGCCTTCAGAGAGCGTCTGGCAGCAAATTCTGGGGACTGTTGAGCCTCAGAACTCTAGTGCGTCACTCACTATTTGTGTATCCTGTCACAGAGAAGACTCTGCAAATAACCATGTGCATATTTCAAATAGTCTGGGGGTGTGTGGTCGCTTAGCTTTGGTCCCTTCCCACCTTCTGGTTCTTGGAGGGGCAGAGCTGGCTGGGGAGTTAAGTGGACACATTGGGTGTGGGAGGTTGGTGGTGTACTCATTGGAGTTCTGGAATGTTCTCTCAGGACTCCATGAAGTAGGGCATGCAGATCTGTACCAGGGCAGGTGAAACCTTGACGACAACATGTATTAGCATCTTGATTCAGAGAGAAAGGCTCATGGATAAAGAAAATGTGGCCTGTCCATATCACAGAATATTCAGTCCAGGAAGGGAATCCTGGCACATGCTACAACATGGGTGAGCCTTGAGGACATTATGCGGAGTGAAGCCAGTCACAAAAGACAAATACCGTGTGATTCCACCCACAGGAGGAACCTAGAGGAGTCAAATTCACAGAGACAAAGTAGAATGGGGGTTGCCAGGGGTGGGGGGCGGGGTGAGCAGAGAATGAGGAGTTAGTGTTTCCAGGGGACAGAGTTTCAGGTTGGGAAAGTGAAGAATTCCGGAGGTGGATGGTGATGGCTGCCCAACAACGTGAACGTACTTAACTCTGTTGAACTATACACCTAAAAATGGTCACAGTGGTACCTTTCATGTTTATTTTACCACACTTAAGAAAAATAAGAGAAAGTCATGTTTAATCAAATTTAGCCCATTAGCATAACTCATGGCGTATACTAGATTTTTTTTGTAGAGAAAATATAAGGCTATGTGTGCATATTAAATAGAGTAATTTAACTAATGATGACACTATCTTAGTGAATGCAGAATATATTTGTGT
>JAQIFY010006119.1:0-10545 GCA_028533085.1 Varecia variegata
AAAAAAAAAAAAAAATCCTCAGACCCCCTTCCCTCTTTTATTACTCTTCCAAAGGTGATAAAATCTAGTCCAGTGGTTTTAAAAATCATCTAAACATGGATAACTGCCAAACGTATCTTATTTTTCCCCCAGACCTTTCCTCTGAACTCCAAACCCACATGTGCAACTGCCATACATCATAATTCCTTATTGCATGTTTGTTATTGGGTTAGCAATATGTATATAAACATGGGATATTTACATTTTAATTGAATGTCAGTCACTTTAAAATTAACATCACCAAAATGGATTTCCTAATTCCCCTACCCCAAGATTTCTGCAGTCTTCCCCATCCATTCTTCCTGTTGCTCCAACCAAGAACCTTGGAATCATCCTTGGTGCTTCTATTTCTCTTGTACCCTTCAAACAATTCATTTTGTTCAAGCCACCATTATCTCTCCAAGATTACTGCAGGAATCTACCAGTCTCCCGGTTTCTGCCATTGTCCTTCTACACCATACTTTTCATACGTCAGCCAGGATGGTGCCTTCAAATGTAATTCAGATCAAATCACTGTCAGGACAGGAACTGTGAGAGCTGTAAGAACTTGCCCTACTAGCAAGCTAATAAGTTAGTCAGCTGCAGTTTCACAGATACTGGCAGGAGACACAAGACTACCGAGTCAGAGATAAAAGATGATTTATTACTCACAGTAATAGTAGTCAGTATAACATTGTTGTGCCAGTTCCTTAAGCCACAATTCTCACAGGATGGTATAGGGCCAGGTACTGGTAGCACATGCAGTCAGGTGTGTTACAGGAAAGGAGCACCAATGTGAGGAAGCCTTGATGTTATGTAAGTAGCTGCTGACAAACCTGCCTTTCCTTTTTTCCAGATGGAGATGAGATATCTCTATCTGTATCACCCTGAAATGTGAACAAATCTGCTCCAGAGAGGGAAACAACTCTGTCTTCCAAGGCTGTTTGGTATGCAAATATCCTTAAAAAGACAGTTCAGAGCAAATTATCTGCTAATACCTTTGAAGATGTGCAGAAATGTGAAGGACCCATAGAAAATGTTGTCCCAACAATCACTCCTCTGCTTAAAGTCCTCTAATAGTTTCCCATTTCATTCATAGTAAAAGCCAGACTCCCTGTACAGCCTGCAAGTTCCTACGTGGTGTTACCCTCTGCTCACTATTAGCCCTCATCCCACTGGACCCACTCAGGTCCAGCCCTGTTGTTCCTTAAAATGCCAAGTGTGCTCCTACCTTCACTTACACTTGGAATATTCTTCTTTCAGATATCGATTATGCTCACCCTTTTCAGTCATGTCTCTGGTCTAATGTTACCTTAACCAAGACACTGTCCCAGACCATCATATATAAAATAATTTTTTATAAAAATATATGCCTAGCACTCCCTACCCCCATTTACCCTGCTTTGTATTTTTTCATTGTTAACCCTACCTGACACATTTTCTATTTGCTTATTTATTGGTTTATTGTCAAAATCACCCCATTACTATGAAAGCTCCATTAAAGCACTTGGAATAGCATCTGGTACATAGCATCTAAGAGGAAGGAGAGAGAAAAGGAGAGAAGGAAGGTGACAGAGAGGGAGGAAGGGGGAAGGAGAGGAAAGACAAAGGGAGAAGAAGGACAGAGTGAACGAAGGGAACAGAAGGGTCAAAAATTAAGGTGGCAAGTCTGAGGGAGTGTAAGGAGTGTAGCACCACAGATGGCAAACCTGGCTATAATTTATTTAAAAAAAATAATAATAATAAACAAAAATTTTACTAGGTCAAATATCACTGGTTAAATGTTTATTCAAATGCTCTATTTTAAACCAGTATTTCTCAAATGGAAGTCCATGGACCCCTGAGAATAAATGAGCATGTTTCTATGAGTCTAATGATTTTCTGAGAGACTTTAAAACTTTTTAGTTTTGATTTTGGTAAAAATAAGACATATGTGTACTTAGCTAAGTAAAATTATACAAACAGTAATTTAAGCCAACATTGGGGCTTCCCAAGCATTTTTGTCTTAAAAAATACCCGGCATTTCTCAAATATGAGAAGCATGGGTGCCGTGTTCCTTCCCTACCCCACAATGTGCACTCTGTTGTCTCCCCTATTCTTGCTCTCCCATTTTTTTTCTACTCAGGAATGTGTCTGTAAATTTGGGGGAACTGGACTGGATAATTTTATTTAACAGAGACAAATAGGAGTCTTGCCTTAATAAGTCCTCACTATTGAACTGCTAACCTTAACTCAGGCCATGAAAGCTCTAAACATCAAAGCTCTCATTTTCATCAAACTTTGCAGGACCTGAGGTGTTACCTTCACTATCAAAAGAGTAATTAAAATGTATTTAGAAGAGTTCTGTTATCTCATTAGCACCTTTCAATAAACAGTGTTTGTCCATTGCCCACTCAGAGGCTAGTTTAGGCTTTGGCAGGTTGAGTTGTGAATTTGTATCAGGAGATGCTGAGAGTCCTCTCCAAAAGGTTTGTTTAATTTGTAATCAACCCTTTTATTAGTCTGCTGACTCTGCCATAACAAAATGCCATAGACTGGGTGGCTTATATAATGAAAATTTACTTTCTCACAGTTCTAGAGGCTGGACATCCAAGATTAGGGTGCCACCATGGTCGGGTTCTGGTGAGGGCCCTCTTCCTGGCTAACAGTACCTTCTTGCTGTATCAGCACATAGTGAAGAAAAAGAGAGGGCAAACTCTTATAAGAGCACTAAACCCATCGTGAGAGACCCACTCTAATGACCTCATCTGAACCTAATTACCTCCCAAAGGCCCCATCTCCAAATGCCATCACACTGGGGGTTAGGGTTTCAATATATGAATTTAGGGGTGGGAGGGGCACAATTTATTCCAGAGTAACCCTTAATATGAAGGACATCAAAGAGGTAAGATCTCTTTCTCAGGTTGACTCCAGACAGACACAGGTGACTTAGATAACCCATTTCCTACTTTCTAAACCAGTTCAATTTGTCATTTCTAGGGTCCTACAGACTAGGGTGACCAGTAGTATTTTGGCTCAATCTCTTATATCTCAAACCAAAATGGATCCCCTAAAATTTTCACCTAAAATGAGTAAAACCAAGCTCCACAGGCATGGGTCTTCACTCATAGGATATAAACGTCAGGGATCCAGCACAACCTCCTTTCTCCCTGAACTCTCTCAGGCTGTCCCATGGAATGTAGCAAGGGGCTCCTTTCCATGCTGGAAGTCCATGGATGCTTAGACCTAGAGCACACAATTATCTGAACTATGCTACATGCTATCAATCTTTACAGAATATTTTTTGGGGAGGGGGTGGTGAAAATGATTAATATTTGAAACCCAATAATTTGATTGAAAAGTGGGAAACTATAAATAGTTCACAGAAAAAAGAAATATGATTCTTAAACATATGTAAAAATGCTCAACCTCACTCTTAATAAGTGAAACACAAATAAAAAACTATAATTAGATTCCATTTTTCACCAAAAAATTAGTAAAGATCAAAAAATTCCTAACCCACAGAGTTGCTAAAAGTATGGTGGGACAGGCACTCTTGTATATTGTGGCAGGGAGTGTAAATTGCTTCACCATCTATGGAGAAGGATTTCACATTATGTATACAAAATTGCAAATCACAATTACTGAATTATTCTCTGGCCCACCATTCCATGTCTGGAAACTTTTCCTATAGATATGTTATACATATACTAAATGATACATGTAAAAGATACACATTTCAGCATTATTTATAATAGCAAAAGATTAGCAATAATTTAAATGTCCATTAATAAAAATATGACTAAATAAATTATACTCCAAGCATATGATAGAATATATCTTACATTTAAAAACAGTAAGGCAACTTTTCATATATACCGATTTGGACCTGATATTTTAAAGTGAACATAGTATAGAATCTTACGTATGAGGTGGTAGCATGTGTCTAAATATGTATATGTATATATATGCATATAGAATTATTAAAAAACACATATGCATCTGGAGAGGGGAACTAGATGATCAGGGGACAGGATGAGAAAAAGATTGACTTTTAAAAGCAAACCCCTTTGGACACTGAAAGTTGAATCCAGTGCATGGATTTCCTTTTTAATAAACATATAAACAGACTTGAAACATTTCTTCTTTATTGAGTGAACTTCTTAGTAATGTAGATAAAAGGCAACTAGGTACCCCAAGCCTTGGGGGAAGGGTGCAGCAGGACATTTATGTGACCAGATGAAAGCCACTCCTACTAATAATAACCCTTGGTGTGGAGAGCTGTTCTCTGTGCAGGAAATGAGCACAATTACTTAGGAGTTAAAGATTAAAAAGCCCCTGAGAATATAGACATTGAGATCTTGACTCTTTTTTGAGATTATGGTTATTATAAACTTTCTTATTGATCAACATAGTCCCACAGGCAAAAATGATTTCCAATAGTCCCCAAGGAGGACTTCACCATTAGAGGAGAGGCATCTGCATCTGGACCGGTGAGTTCGCTCAGAGCCAAGACCAATGTTCATGGTAGAAGGGCTGATTGCAGTAGAGCAATGTCCGTGGATGGACTTCATTGCTGAGCCAGCTCCCTGATGGGTGTCCATGTAGCTGAACATGTGAGTGTGAACCAGAGTTGACCTGGCAGCCCAAGTGTGGAGCACCTTTGCAAAGCATCAGAGTGAGGGAGTGAGATTATCTTCTCTAGGAGTCCCTCTGCAGCCTCTAGGCATCTGCTTCACCTCTCATGGTTAAAAGCATTCTTAGTATTGGGAGTCTAGTGTAATAAGACCATGGTCTAGCTTAACAGTGTAGAGAGAAACCTCTAGAACATCCTCTCCCTGCATTGGAAAACTACTACTAAGTCTGCAGTCGTGGCATCACGGTAGTGAATTGAAGGCAGAGAAAATTTCAAGACCTTCTGTTTTTAGCAGCAACATGTGGCAGGGACAGAAACAAAATCAGCAGAAGACAATGACCATTTAGAAGTATGACTATCCCTTTGAACTGAGTAAGAACCCAAGGGTTATGATGGTTTTAATTTGATGGAAAGGAAAAGAACTTCTGAATATAAGATACTGGACTTTCTAGTAATTTGGGCATATTAATGCTCAGGCCAGTGTCAATTTGAAAAATAAAATAGATATGAATACCTTTGTACCTCAAGCATGTGAAGCAGACCACACCAGTAGCCAGGGAAGAAGAACTGTGTCCGTGGCCAGCCTCAGGTGTGCCCAGGAAAAACCAGCCAATCCTCGTGACCCTCAGGACTGTAGTAAAGCTGGGCCTCTTGGAGCCTGAAATTAGAATTTAGGAAATTAATGAATTAATTTAAAACTTTGCCCAAAAAATGCTCCCTAAATTTACAGAATTAAGAGTTCTGTGAGTCTCTCTTTTGCTCCTGAAACTACGTAATGTGCCCAACCCCTTACTGCATGTATCACAGTATGTTATGATTAAATCAGAGTTTAATTATTCTCCGCAAACACCCTTGTTATACTAACAGCCTCTAATGAGACTATGAGTTGAATATATTAAATTTAAAACCATTATGTTGAGAATGGAACAAAAAGATCATTAGTTATTATGCTAATGTGGTGATCTTTTAGACCTGAGCTGATTGCCGACCAGCCTTCCTTCCCTACAAAACAAGGATTAGGCCTTGATTTAATGGCTTCCTCTCACCATGCCCCAAGGTTACAGTAGCAAACTCTAGGATTACTGGGCGGAGATAATGGGGAGAAATCAAGAAACTTCACACCGTAGGAAGAGTTCCAAATGTTATTTTTTTTTAAATCTCGGATTTAAAATTATAAGGGTTCCAGCTACTTAAGAAAGGGGAAGGTCTCAGCCAAATTGCTTGGCAACAGCTTGGCTGCATGATAACTCCGTGGGTTGATTTTGTGACTTTATTTGCTCTCTCAGGAGAATATTGAGACTGTAGCCATGTATAGATACCTTAATTCAATTCTGAACTCAAATTTGAATTGTTAATTTTTTTCAAACAAATTATAGAGAGTAATACAAATTAGATCATTTTAGTTTTGTCTGATCCTGTGACATATTGAAGAACATCTTAACCAGCCAATAAACCACATGTGAAAAAAAAAATTTTAAGTATATGTATTCTATCACACATTCTGTTTCTTAATCCTTATTGATCTACTTTGCTCAGTAAAACATTTCACTGTACACAGAAGCAAGCTTGGACGCCTTCTGCAAATCGAATATTATGTTTCTTTTACTGGCTGCCCCCGGGGTTTTGAGTTATAATGATTTTTCTTTTGACCACCCTATTACTTGGTGAGGAAATATATGAGTTTATAAATATGTTTCCCCGTGCCTACCATTGCACACTAACATAAAACTTTAAAAGATTAGAAGGCATATCACTTCTCTATAATTACTGTTAGGCTCAGTATTCTTATCACCAGGGCATGAGATGGGTACTCTGTGACCTCATCATACTTGCTGTCTATCATGAAAGGTTTTATCTTTGACATTGCATAATTGTCCTAGCTATTCAGGTATCGCAGGTACTATGGAAATCTCCTATTCTGAGGTAGAAAGCTCTACCCTAAGCAATGACCCATCTTATTTGTATTTAACAACCATATAGAGTACAAGGTGTATCCACAGCACTACGTTAATAATGAATGACAGTAATAAAGTTAAGAGATCAATGATAAGTTAATTTAAATGAATAAAATCACAATAACTGGGAAAAGATAAAACATAAAAAGATAAAATCACAATAACTGAGAAAATAGGGCAAACTAAGCAAAAACAAAATGAAAAAAAAACCCTAAAGTAAAATAATTTTATAATGTAAATAACTAAAAGCTGATGGAACAGAAATTAGCTAAGTTATTAAAATAAAACACCAAGAAGTTCCAAACATAGACCAGGAAGAATAATATTTCTGCAAAATACTTTTTTTTATTTATTTCAGGATACTATGGGGGTACAAACATTTTGGATATATGTTACGACTTTGTCACAACCAAACCATGATTTGGGGTGTGCCTTTTCCCCCTTACAATGCTCACCACGTCCATTAGTTGTGAGTTTACCCACCCACAACCCCCTAATCCCTGGAGAATATTACTATCATGTGAGCACCATAGTGTTGATCAGTTAGTGCCAATTTGATGGCGAGTACATGTGGAGCCTATTTTTCCATTCTTGTGATACCTCACTTCGGAGTATGGGCTCAAGCTCTATCCAGGAAAATATAAGAGGTGCTAGATCACTGTTGTTTTTATAATTGAGTAATATTCCATTGTATACATATACCAAATTTTAATAATCCACTCATGCATTGATGGTCACTTAAGTTGTTTCCACATCCTTACAATAGTGAATTGTGCTGCCATAAACATTCGGGTGTAGATGTCTTTGTTATAGAATGACTTTTTGTCTTTTGGGTAGATGCCTAATAGTGCTATTGCTGGATTGAATGGTATTTCTATTTTTAGCTCTTTGAGATATCTCCAGATTCTTTTCCACAGAGGCTGCACTAATTTTCAGTCCCATCAGCAGTGTAAGAGTGTTCCTGTCTCACCACATCCTCGCCAGCATTTGTTGTCTGGCGATTTTTTGATACAGGCCAATTTCACAGCAGTTAGGTGATATCTCATTGTGGTTTTGATTTGCATTTCTCTAATGATTAGAGATGTTGAGCATTTTTTATATGTTTGCTGGCCATTATACTGTCTTGTTTTGAAAAATTTCTGTTCATGTCCTTTGCCCATTTATTGATGGGGTTGTTTGATTTTTTTCTTGTTGATTTTTTTAAGTTCTAGATAGATTCTTGTTATCAGCCCTTTATTGGATGTGTGGAGAGCAAATATTTTCTTCCCTTCTGTAAGCTGTCTATTCATTCTAATAATAGTTTCCTTAGCTGTGCAAAAGCTTTTTAATTTGATTAGGTCCCACTTATTTATTTTTGTTGCTGCTGTGATTGCTTTGGGGGTCTTCTTCAAAAATACTTTGCCTAGGCTGATGTCTGGAAGGGTCTTCCCTACGTCTTCTTCTAGGATTCTTAAGGTTTCATGCCTTAGGTTTAAGTCTGTTATCCATCTTGAATTGATTTTTGTAAGAGGTGAGAGGTGGGGATCCAATTTCAATTTTCTGCATGTAGCTATCCAGTTTTCTCAGCACTATTTATTAAAAAGAGATTGTTTTCCCCAGTGTATATTTTTGTCTGCTTTGTCAAATATTAGATTACCATATGCGGATGGTTTCATCTCTGGATTCTCAGTCCTGTTCCAAAGGTCTATATCTCCGTTCTTTTGCCAGTATCATACTGTTTTAGTTACTATAGCCTTGTAGTACAGCTTGAAGTCTGGCAGACTGATACTTCACAGTTTGCTCTTTTTACTTAAGATTCTGCAAAATACTTTTATAGCTGCATATCTAAACCTGTGTGATTTGAACCAATGAATAAAGAAAAATGTTCTAATAACATATTCTCAATGTTTAAAAGATCTCAAATCTAAAAGATCACCACATTAGCATAATAACTAATAATCTTTTTATTCCATTCTCAACATAATGGTTTTATAAAAGTAAATAGATAAACTTGTTCCCATTTTTTGGCTAAAAAAAAATTCTGCACAATTTGGAGGGGTTTTAATATACACAAAGCAAGGAAGAGTTTGAATTCTATTTAAAGCAAAATGTAAAAGAGTTTAAAAATTACCCTATAAATATGTTAAGATGTATTTGAATTAAATTACAGCGGCAGTTACCTTTTAGACTCACCATTAGCCATTAGTCACTATTACTCTTGCCTGGGTTAAGAGGTTCCTTACTCTTGCTTTTTTACCTTTTTGTTTTATAATAAATGCTGACTGTGCAAGATAAAGTTGCTCTATTTTTAAATGCCATACACCTGCACCCTCATGACTCATTTACACCCTAGAATAGATTATTAACATTTCAAAAAAGAAATATATTATGCAAGGACAATATGATTTTATATATTTTTTCATGGGAGTAAAAAATGTTATGAAGATTGAAATTATTAGTAAGTTATCTTAAAAAAGCCCTGTCATTAGGACCCAGAGACATCTAAGCTGGGTTAACCTTTTTATTTTAAAGAATGGGATAAACTTACCAAGGTAAGAACATAATTTATTTAATACATCAGTTTCCGAAGAATAAATTTAATACCTACTAATCCCTTTCTTTCCTACCCTTCTCCTTCTACTTAATGATAGTTTTAATTATTTCTCAGGCAATGTATATATGGGGGGGTATAATATAACAAAAATAAAATATCCTTTAATTACCCCTAACTTGAAGAAGGAGCTACATAACTGTGTGGTCTTGGGTTAGATCCTGAGGGAACCCAAACAGTCAGAAATGCAGAATCTTCTATTTTTGCAAAGCTCATGTCTTTAAAGAATTTACTGACTATTTGGAAGTCACAGACAGGAGGGCATGTCAGAAAAATTACTCCTGTTTTGTTTTATTGATTTAAATGGCAGTTATTTTTTAGACACAGTTTAAGAAGTTTTATAACATCTACACTTTGTTAAATTGTGGTATAATCACATTCATACACCTAAACACACACAAACATCAAATGTGAATTTGCTTGTGGTTTTGTTATTTCAAGACTTTTAGCAGTGGAGATCACAGAATTAAGAATGAAACCAAATTCAGGCAACCAAAGGTATGATTTGGACAAAAGTTAGAGGTCAGGTACTGAAAAAGCCTGGAAACTGATAACCGCATTGGAATTAGAGATGAAAGGCTAGACAAATAATCAAGGATTATAGAGAATGTAGTTGCCAAAGATTAAGACAAGCCAGTACATTGAGAACTAGGAGCTATGAGAATATGAGAGACCAAGATGAGAAAGAGTAAACTAGAACCAGACCAATGAGGTCACCTCTGACATTTCCTTCTAGAACAAAAATCAGTTCCACCAGGTGATAGCCCAGGACCTAAAAACCAAAGGTAATTCACATCTGAAAAATGCTAAATGGATTAATCTTGTTAAATGTAACATCCAAAGCCAGAACGAATACAGCTTCTCAGTCCCTGGAAACCTCTCTGCAAATCCTATAGGAGGTCATGCGCATTTTAAAGTTTGAGATAGAGAATGGATACGCACTAAACTGCTAAAAATGTTTGAATTCTTCACAAGCTTCTAATGCATTTTTGCTTTTGTTTAAAACACCTTAAGTGACCATTTCCACACATTACTTCTGGAGAAGCCTAAGAAACCATCCCACTACTCAGAGTGAGATCCAAAATGGACTTCTGTGAATTTTTATGAACACTCAAAAGGATTTTCAAACCAGTCTTTCCCATAGGCAATTCAACACCTTTGGAAAAGTCAATGACCGTTCTACATGGTTTTGGGCTTAAAGTTCAAATCTATTCATTTCAAATAGAATGACTCTTATTCTTCATTTCAAATAGAAAGACTCTTAAGAGAGAGAAGGAAACTGCAAGGTTTTTTTCCCTTTCCTTTTTCTCTACCTTCCTTCCTATCTCCCTCCCTCCATCCTCCCTTCCCCTTGCCTCCCCTTCCCC
>JAQIFY010000612.1:0-14922 GCA_028533085.1 Varecia variegata
CTCACTCTGTTGCCCAGGCTAGAGTGCCGTGGTGTCAAGCTCACAGCAACCTCAAACTCCTGGGCTCAAGCAATCCTCCTGCCTCAGCCTCCCGAGTAGCTGGGACTATAGGCATGTGCCACCATGCCCGGCTAATTTTTTTCTATATATATAGTTTTAGCTGTCCAGATCATTTCTTTCTATTTTTAGTAGAGATGGGGTCTCGCTCTTGCTCAGGCTGGTCTCAAACTCCTGACCTGGAGCGATCCTCCCGCTTCGGCTTCCCAGAATGCTAGGATTACAGAGATTTCTAATCTAATAGGATACAAACCTGGACTTGCTAGGGATATTTTTAGGAAGGAAAGTCTGAGTCTGCCTGGGCCTGAAGACAATTCTGTCCCTTCACTTTTCAATAGAGTGGGCCAAAAAATTCTTTCTCTTCCTGCTTAACCAGCATAGGAGAGATGATTAATTACCCAAGGAAATGCACACCTTCCTTCTTCCACAGTAACAGAACTGCAGTGAGGCTAAGCCAGACTATACTTCACAGACCCCTTTGCAGTTAGGTGTGGCCATGTGACCATGTCCTCACCAGCAGAAGGAGAGAATGGTGTGTACCATTTCTGGGCCTGGGCCATAAGGTAGGGTTGTGCCTCTGCCACACTCTCTTTGTCCCTTTCCCACTGGCTGAAACTCCAGTGAACTGGGGTGAACTGGCCCACCCACGCAGGCTCGGATGGGGTGCTGGGAGACGGCAGAGGAACACAGTGTGGAAAGAACTTGGGTTTCAGAATAACCATGTCCAACTGGGCCACTCACCTGTGACCATGAGAAAGAAACAAACTGTCTTCTTTAGGCCACTAAATTGTGGCCAGGCCTCTTTCTCACAGCAGCTAGCTTACCCTAACTAACACAAGCAGTAGGAGGTGGGCTTCCAGCACTACCCAGGAAAGACTTCCAATGACACAAATCTCCTCACCATCTGCACCTCATCGTAGAGGGGTCCCCAGGCCCCAGGCGGGGCAGACATTCCTTCCACCTCATCATACAGGTGCCCAGGAAAGGCCATACCCTCATCTTCAAACCCTGTGAAACCTGGAGTCGAGCAGAAGGAAAGGATAATCAAGGCACCCTGCTCGGATGTCAGGGGTCTTTCTGGGTAGGGGGAGTCCCAATGTGGTCATGGCTCACCCTGGGAATAAGACAGCTCCTCTGGCATCGGGGGCAGCTGGGGGATGAAGCCCCTCATGGAGTGGTAATGTGGCTCTACTTCTGTGGTGCTAACCTGTCACACACATGCACACACAAAACAGATGCAGTCCTTTCCGTCCTCTGACACCACAGTTCCTGAACAGGGCGATGATTAGCTTGAAGCTAACAGTGGCATTTTAGTCACTGTCAGTGCCCAGTCAGGGGGCTGTCCCGACCATCCTACTCACGGTGGAGCTTCCAGTGTCCCGGTCCCCAGTCCACTGGCTCTCCGCATACTCGTTCCTGACGCGGTCCTCCTCCGACCTTCCAGGAGGGAGGTGTGGAGGGCAGTTGGGCATCGACCCTCTGCCACCTGTCACCCCGAACCTCCTCCCTCTGAGTCTTCTTTACAGAAAAATATCCCCACTTACCCTGCCTCTGTCTTCTCTGAGATGTCTGAGGGAATAGGAAAAAGGGGTCAGAGACCCCCATTCTAGCCCACCTGGCCCTGAGAAGGCCTTCAACATACAGAAACCCCAGGGGTCTCCATCACCCTTGTGTCTCCATCCTCACAGGCGGGGGGTCTCTCCTCACCCTTGGCAAGACGCTTCAGTCTCTGCTGCCAGAGGAATCCCCCAACACAGGAGGCATTGGAAAGCAGCAGAAGACCCCCGACAGCAAACAGCACAGGCAGCAGGTGCAGCCCCAAGGGTCCTGGGGACAGAAGACAAAAACAACTGGCTCTAGGCCCAGGGTGGGCCTCTCTGACCAAGCAGAGTCCCTCTTCCAAGGTCAGAGAAGCAGATGGGCAGCGGTCCTCCTTCCCACCCCTTCTTTCCATCCGAGGACAGGTGGCCATTTCTCAAATCAAGCCATTAGCAGCAGGTTCTACCTTTGCCTGAACCCTATTTGTGGATTTAGGAGGGAGCTTCAGCTCCTTAGCTGGGCATTTAAGAACTTCTGTGATCTAGCCTCTTCCCATATCTCCATCCTTTGTCCACCAACCATAGACCCCGGTGTTGGACCTTCCAGCCACACAAACTAACTACTGGCTGTTTCCAGAATCACTGAAGCAAATTCACACCTCTGAACTTTGGAACAGTCAAATGTCTGTCCTTAGATGTCTTTTCTTCTCAAGCAAACTTCTACTTACCCTTCAAATTCTATCTCAAATGACTTCTTTCCACTCATTCCATCCCAGCCAGTATCAGGCTGACTCCTCTGCCCTATCCCTGAGGACAAGGCTGAGCCCCTCTGAGTAAACATCTCTCAGCATCCATTTCCCCATCTTCTACTAACACTTGTTTTTCTTTTGGAGAAACAGCCACTCCTCAGCTCTCAGCCTACAGGGCTCAGGCCAGGCTCCATGGTGGGCACGTGGCCCAGCCTGGACGGGAAGAGCTCCCCTACCCTTTCCACAGTCATGGGAAAGAGACATGTATTTGACCTAAGGCAGCTTTTTGCCAGAACATTTAGGACAATTCTTCTGGCTGCCAAGAAGTAGAACCAAAGCTGGAGGCAGGGGAGGGCTTCTTCGCCCTCTTCATGAAGAACCTGAACAGGAAGCCACCAAAGACACAGGTAAAGTTGAGAAAGGGTGAGATGCTGATTGCTGGTGGAATTTCTGAGCACCTGAATCCAGCCACACTTAGGCTTTTCCATTTCACAAGCCAAGCAGTTCATTCAGTGCCAACAACAGCTGGACTTCTGTCACTGGCAACCTACTTCTCAGGCTCCGATGGGGACTGTTTGCCAAGCGGTTATAATCCCCTCCTGTTGTACCCACACTCTTAAGCACTCCCCTTCCACGCTGACTCTGCGTCGAGCCGTATCACTGGCTCTGGCCAAGGAGACACCAGCAACTGTGACAGAATCAGAGACTTGCAAAATGCTAGTAAATGGGAACTTGCCCTCTCTTGCTGCTCTTGGGACCCCTGTGAAAAAGCCAAGCAGAGACACACGTCCCGGTTATCTCCTTGGTCCCAACCAGGAGCCGGATGACCGCCAGACATGTGAGGAGGCACCATCCTAGACCACGCTGCCGGCTGGCTGCAGAGATGGTTCAAGTCTGCCCAGCCCAGAACTGTTCAGCCAGACTCGTAGAATCATGAGAAATAAGTCTGTTGCCATAAGCACCCATGTTTGGGGTGGTTTGTTACGTGGCAAAAGCAAATGGATACAGGCTCCTTACAGGACACAGAGCTAGCTAATTCTTTCAGAATTCAACTAAATCAGAAAGAGAGAAAATCTATCACTCCAGGCAGGAGGAAGGGCTAAGGAAGGACATGGTGGGAGTTTGCAGGGCTGGAGCTAAGTCTTAAGGAGCTGTGACTACCAAGCAGCAGAGGTGGGGTCGGAGACCAGGAAGTTCCATCTCAGGGGAGGGTGGGGCAGATTCAGGGCACGGAGGACTTGCCTGCAGGCGGCTGCTCTGTGGGCAACTGGTCATCAGATTCTCCGGAAGTCTGGTCCAGGCCTGGGGGGTGGATATAGAGATTGTAAATGAACATCAAGAATCTGAGCTATAAGCCTTAAACGTTTCTCAGCCTCAAATATTTCTCAGCCTCTTTTTGAGATTTTCAGATGCATGAGAACTGTTATACGGCTTCTTAATATTTCAAAGAGAGCTAGAAATTGCGGATCATAATGACAATACTATTAATAGCAATTCTGATGTTAGTAACAATAATAATTAATTATTGATGAGTGCTTTATGGTGTGCAAGATCCTTTTCACCTGGATTATCAATTTGTTGAGTTAACCAAAAAAGACTCTGGGCTCTCTGTCTCTTAACAGAGGTATAAGTTCTAGAGCAAAGGAGGTGAGTGCAGCACTTTATGTTTCAGTGCTCAAAGAGAAGACTAGCATGGGGCAGTGGGGAGGGCAGGGCAGATTGTAGGGGTGGGAAAAGGCCCTTACTTCCATGGAGAAAAAGGCTGCTCTGACAGCAAGGGGAAGACAGAAAGAGGGAGCTTTCATGGGGCAAAATAAACAGAGTGAACAAGGGCCATTTCTTTAAATGAATATTTAGATAGTACTAGATAGTACTTACTTTGTACTGGGCTCTGTTCTAAGCACTTTCAATATATTGACTTATTCGGTCCTCACAACTGTGTGAGATGGACCTTTCAGAAGCTAAACACGAAGATCTGTGACATATCTTGTTTTTAGAAACTGAACTAACCCAAGGTCACACAACCAGGAAGTGGCAGAGGGGAAACTTGAACCCAGACTTGTCTGAGCCAAGCTCTGTGGGCTTAACCACTACACTACGGTGCCTGCCAGCATCACAGTGTCCTCATTAGTCATATTCAAGGAATTTGTCCATTTCGTCAAAGTTGCTGAATTTATTGACATAAAGTTACCCCTAATATTCCCTGGTTGTCCTCTGAATGTCTGTGGGATCTGCTGTAATGGCCCGTTTTCATTTCTGATATTGGTAAGTTGTGTTTTCTTTCTTTTGTCTCGAACAGCTTTATAAATATTATTGATTTTTTTCCCCGAAGAATCAGCTTTCAGTTTCATTGATTTTCTCTATTGTTTTTCTGGTTTCTGGTTCATTAATTTCTTTTCTTACCTTCATTATTTCCTTCCTTTTGTTTACTTTAGGTTTAATTTGTTCTTTTTTTCCTTTCTTAAGATGAAAATTTAGAATATGCATTTGACACACATTTTTCTCTTTTAAACAAATCTAATGTAAGCATTTAATGGTATAAATTTCGCTCTAAAGCACTGCTTTAGTTGCAACCCCAAATTTTTATGTTTCATTTTCCTTTAAATTTCTTTCTTTCTTTTTTCTTTTTTTTGAAACAGGGTCTTACTCTGTCCCCGAGGCTAGAGTGCAGTAGTGACATCATAGCTCATTGCAACTTCAAATTACTGTTTCCAGTGATCCTCCTACCTCAGCCTCCCAAGTAGCTGGGACTGCAAGTGCCTGCCACCATGCCCAGCTGATTTTCCTTTTTTTTTTGTAGAGACACTGTCTCATTCTTGCTCAGGCTGGTCTCGAACTCCTGACCTCAAGCAATCCTCCCACCTTGCCTCCCAAAGTGCTGGAATTACAGGCATGAGCCACTGCGCCCAGCCTCATTTTCACTGAATTCAAACTATTTTCTAATTTCCTTTGGTTGCTAATCATATTCAGACATTATAGATCAAAGGTAAAAGGCTGGTCTCTGGTTTTCATCTGTCTGAGTTTCAATTTCATTTTTACCTCTTCCTAGCTGTGTGACCCTGGACAATTTGCTTAACTGCTCTGGGCCTCAATTTCTTCAACTGTAAAAGGGGAATAATAACAGTATCCACTACACTATACCACCCTATAAGTCCTCTGAGGAACACTCCAACCTGCCCAAGACTGTCCCTTCCCACCTGGGGTAGTGACAGGGAGCTGGGTCCCCTTGTCAGCTAGTCCACTGTCCCCCAGGGCATTGCTGGCCAGCACCCAGACTCTGTATCGTGTAGAAGGCTGCAGCCCAGTCAGTGTGAAGGTGGTGGCCTGGGGTGGTAAGACATCCACGTAGTGGAACCCTGGAGTCCCCAGGGCCTCATACCTGCATGACAGGGAGAACAGTCAGTTCAGGAAAGTGCCCCAGTCCCATCTGCTGCCACCCCTTCCTGCTTTGGCAGGGACCCACCTGATGCGGAACCTCTGTGGCAAGCCCCCGTCAAAGCCAGGCTTCCACTCCAGCCCCACCGAGTCTGGAGTCATGCTCACAACCTTTAATCCTGATGGAGGGTCAGGGCGGCCTATGGGGAAAAGGATGGAGGAAGTAGAGGATTCAGAAGAATTCTAGAAGGTTCCTTCCAGCTTTTACCTAAGAGTGATTTTTAAATATGCAGTTAATTCTCATTATTCATGGTAGTCCTGTTCTATAAAGTCACTGTAAACATTGAATTAGCAAAGACCAAACCCTTGCTTCTAGGGGAGATACAGAGCTAGGTTTCTTCGAACCTCTCATCACAGCATTTTCATCAGCCAATCAATACGTGATCTTGTTTTATGTGTATTTCTGTTTAAAGACACCTATTTAATATATATCACTGAACTCATGGCTAACAGCACTACAACTCATGCCTGAACAAAGCTTATCCAAAACAAGAATTTTCTCTGTAAGGTACAACACAGCTTAGGAATGCTAAACAGCATTTCAGCACTGTGCTGGGGGCCAAGTTAAACAGCAAAATCTCTAACAAAAAGCACATAAGATGCAAAAAATCATAGCACTAAATAAACCACAGAAAGGACACATTTACAGTATAAGAGCAGAAACAAGAAGGCGGAGTGTCGCCTTGTTCAGTCTAAGCTAAGAATATGCACATCAGGTGACTCAAATTATTTGCCTCTCTGTACATGTCTTCAAATGACCACAAAAGCACCATGAGTATTGATTTTGGCATTACAAATAAATTTTAGCAAGTATTACTAAGTGAATTTTCAAATAATGAGGATTGACTGCAAATAATGAGGATACAGGCACACATAGAGACATATGGATTTTTTGTGGCGATCTTACATCCGTTCTCTTCATTTCTTCTGGTTTCAACACCCTAAATTTCCTTTGCAGAACCACCCTCCCACATTCTCAGGCCACATGCTTCTGATGGAAGTGACTCCATTCCTCCTAGGAGGGACATGTGACCAAGTCTGGCCAATGAGAGCATTGCCTTCCCCTGGCTACATGATTAGTTCAGAGATGAGCTGGAAGCCAAGTAGAGCCAATGAAATATAACTCCAGTATTTTCATAACACTGTCAGGAAAAGAAAGAATTCTATGTCCTCTGCAAATTTTAACAGACCCTTCTGAAGAGCCTTAGAATAAAGTCAACGCATAGAAAAGCAGACCTAGGAGATGGAGAGTTCTTAACCACAGCTGAACCTGGATCCGGCAACCCCTGAAAATCTACTTTTCAGTTACTTGAGCCAATAAGTACCCACTCCCCATCGTGTGTGTGTGTGTGTGTGTGTGTGTGCGCGCGCGCGCGCGCGTGCCTTTGTTGTGGGTTTCCTTGAAAATCCAGTCCCCATTAGGATTTTTAGGGCAGGCAAAAACTCCATCCTCACATAAACAGGTCTCAAGTTTCAGGAACACTGGCAGTCTGGGGCGAACCAGGGACTTGGGAATTGACCCAGGGAGCAGGCCCCTAACACCCTCACAGACCCCTCCCACCATACTGATGCTGACGAGTTGAATGTTGGTGTGGTCTGAGCCGAGGGGGTTGGTGGCTGTGCATGTGAAGAGGGCGTAATCTTGGGCTGCAGACACGTTGGCGATGGTCAGGAGACTGCTGTGGACTCCACCCTGGTGGTATGTGTGCTCCGTGTACCTGAGAGAAGGTGGGGTGGGACTCAGGGAGGCGAACTGGGGCTGGGGTGCAGAGTTGGGGCCGGAGTGCTGCCTGGCTCTGCCCGGGCTCACCTGGAATCTTGGAGATCCAGAGGGACCCCATTTTTGGTCCAAGTGAAGACAACATTGGGGACACCTCGGGCACGGCAATGGAGGGTGGCAGAACTGGTGCTGTCTCCCGCTGCAGCCACATTGGTTAGTGGAGTGGGATGCTCCACCTGGGGGGCAACTAGGAGGGGTTGGGGGGTCAACATGAGGTATGTGAGAGGACATGAGAGCTGTGGGCATAGTGGCAGGCCTTGAAGTCAGGTGCTTGGGTGTTACCCACATCTGACAACCAGACGGACCAGCCCTCTGGCCGGAGGTGCCACCCCATTGTCCACGATGCACTGGTAAGCGCCAGCCTGGGCCAGTTCAGCATGGCGGATCCGCAGACGCCCTGTGGCTCCCTTTGACATCTTCTCCATGCTCTCCAGGCTCTGGTCCTCCTCCTCTTCCCCCTGGAGGCCCAAGACTCAGGAGTTGGCCCCCTAGTCTAACCCCAGATCCATCACTCCCCAAACTGTGTCCCTTTGGTAGCCTCATTCTCTCAGCCACAATCACCCTCCACAGAGCTATCACAGAAAAAATTTCTCATGTCATCCATCTATCCATTTGTCCAATCCATCCCTTCATCCACCAGTCCAAGCAACCACCTACCCATCCATTTATCCAACCACTCATGTTTGGAGCCATCAATCCATCCATTGATGCATCCATTCATTTAACCATCCACCTATATGTACATTCATCCGTTTATCCTTCCATCCATTCATTCATTCACCTACTCATTCAATCAACCATTTGTCTTCCTTCTATGCACCTGTCTATCCACTCTTGTAACTCTCCATCCATTCAGCCCATGTATTCACTCACGCACGTATGTACTTATAAATACATGCATCTGTTCAGCTACCTAGTTTATCCATCTCTCCATTGATATATCCACCCACCCATCCATCCATCAATTTATCCACCATCCTTCCACAGACATCCTTCCACTGGTAGTGTGTCCATCCATCCATCTACTCTCTAATCTTTCTATCCACTCATTTCTCTCATTCAACCATCTAGCCACCCATCCACCTATCCATTTATCCATTCTTTCACTCATCCATCTGCTCTTCCATCCACTCCTTCATCCATCTACCTGTTCATCCACCCACCTACCTACTGACCCACCTATCCTTCCATCCACCCACTCCCCTGGCTGTCCAGCCACTCATTCACCCATTCATTGCCATTCAACAAATGGTTATTAGTTCTTGGGGCATGCCGTGACAAGTATATAGCTATACAGGGTCATATACATGTTGTCCCTACTCACAAGGAGCTCATAGTCAAGAAATCACACCCCATGACTCCACCTCCATTCACCACAGGCTTGGTCCTCACCAGCCTCTCCCAGTTGAACATCTCTGGGAGGATGGGATTGGCATCAACGGTGCAGACTATGTCCACTGAGCCCCCAACGTTCACCTCAGTGGGGTCCTGGAGGGCGCGGATGGTGGGAGCATCTGGTGGGAGGCAGAGGCTTGGGGAAGGCATTTGGGCCCAGACAAGGCATGGTGGAAGAGGGCCCCAGATGTGGGGGTGTCTTAGAGGTGTCCAGGAAAGTTATGAGTGTGAATACACCCTGCCCCCTATGCAGAGCACTTGGAGGACAGTTCTCAGGGTTAATGTGGTTGTCCCCACCCTCTACTATGCTTCTGTGATAATTAGGTTGGGCAAGCCTCCAGATTTGTGTGGGGGTGGAGCTTCCACAGTGGGCTCAGCTTCCGGACTGGAGCAGCTCCTACCTAGGCGGACCCCTCTCTAGGCAGATTCCACACTGGGTCTCTCTAGTGGTAGCGATTCCACAGTGAGCGTGGTTACATCACGGTTGCAGCCTCCAGAATGGGTGGCTATCCCTGGGTGGGTGGAGCTCCCACACTAAGGAGACTCCACAGGGGGCAAGGTCCCTTGGGTGGGCGTGGTGTCCATGTGGGCGGGGCTCCCAGAGCTCCCGGGTTCCTAGAATGCGGAGGGGAGCTCACAGTGCACGTCCAGACGCACTAGCGCCTCGGCGGTGCCCTCGGAGTTCTGGCAGTGCAGCTGGTAGAGGCCGTCATCCGCCCGGGTCACGTTCCACAGCTGCAGAGCTCCGCCAGACAGGATGCGATGCCGGGGGCCGCCAGCTGGGGAAGGCCAGGGTAAGAGACCTGGCGGGCCCCCTCATCCCAGGGGCCTGCACCCCTCCCATACCCACTTCCCGCACCTGGACTGAGGCGATAGCCACGGAAGGTCCAGTTGAAGGCCTCGGGGGCGGGATTAGCCGACACTGACACCGGCAGCAGTGCCTCGCCCTGCTCCACCGCGGTCACCACCAGCACCTGCTCCCCCAGGAACTCTGGAGGGTCTTCAGAGGGGCCGCCGCAGGGAGTCAGGATTGTTGTTAAGGTCGGGGTCCGGGACAGATTTGCGGTCAGGCATAGGTTCGAGTGTTAAAGTTAGGGTTACAACTGGGTTTGGGTTTATGGACAAGGTAACAGCCAAGTTCAGAGCTGAGCTCAGGGGCAAGGTTCAGGATGAAGTTAGGATCCAGTGTAGGAAAACTGTAGACGCCAGGGGCAGGTTTAAGGATGAAGAGAGGGGACAGGATAGAGGACAAAAGCAAGATGGGGGTTGGGCAGGATAGGAGTTGGTGCAGGGCCAGGGGTCAGGATAGAAGTCAGGAAAGTTTAAAGTTTCAGGATAGGTGTCAAGGACAGTGTCGAAATGACAACCGAGTAGTTTAGGGTCAGGAGAGGGTCAAGAGGGGTTCCAGGCCCAGGCACATACACAGCACGTTGAGGCGGTAGAAGGAGCTCACGGTCTCGCGGAGCTCGGCGCTGTGGGCGCTGCAGGTCACACGGTGGCCGTGGTCGCGGGATGACACTCTTAAAAGGACGCTCTTGGTCGCGGCGGAGCCTTTGAACGGGGCGCTTCTGGGCGGTGCGGTGATGCCCTCCAGCCTGTGTACCCGGCAGAGCGTTCAGGGGTCAGGCCAGGGCTGGTGCAGGGGTGGGACAAGAGCCAGGGGCAGGAGAGCTCCTGGACAGGACAGTAAGTCGGGCAGGGGTGGGACAGGGGTGCAGGGGAGTGTGGCCAGAACCAGAGAGGGACGGGCCTCCCCGTACCCTCACCTCTCTCCTTCCTTGTCCCAGGACAAGTTAACAGGCGGGTTGCTGCTGATGCTGACGCACGTCAAGTTTAAAGCGTCCCCAGGGCGCAGCGCCGACGCGTTGGCCAGGATCGTCAAGTTAGTCGGGGGAACTTAGAGGGAGGGTTGGAGGAGCGAGGCTCAGGATGGGGGGCGGCCTGGTCTGCTTCGCCCCGTCTGGACCCGGGGCCTCGCCCTGGTGCTGGCTTTGCCGCACCCCTGCCCCTGCCTGGCTCTGGCTCCCTCCCCGCCCCGCGCCCGCCAAACCCTGCCACCCGCCCTGGCCACGCGCGCCCTGAGCCCTCACACTGCACCACGAGACTCGTGGACGCGCTGAGCTGGCCCGCCTTGCACGTGAACTTGGCCTGGTTGTCCGACGGACCTGTGACCAGCACCAGCTCTCGGGAGAAGGTGTTCCCGGACTTCTCCAGACTTCCCAGCTGCACGCGCCGTGGCTCCTGGGGTAGCCGAGACTCCTGGGGCAGCCGCGGCTCCGTCACGGTGCGCGAATCCTGGGGGCCGGGAATGACTGCGGACCGCGGGTAGCCCTGCCCTTCCCACCCAGCCCGGAGACGCCCGTACTGTGTTGGTGGCCGACAGCCCAGACAGGGCCTTTCTGTGAAAAGGAAAATGTACCCCCACTGGTGGGCACCCGGCTAGGGTGGACGGGTCGGGAGTGGAACTGAGGGTCCTCCACCCCCGCGACCCGAAGTCTCTCCCACCTGACCAGCCACCTGAAGAACCTCAGCCCCACTCCCCCAAATCCATTCCTGCTGTATTTACCTAACGCCATGTGCCAGGAAACTCCCTTGAAATTCCCAAGCCTTTCCCAGAATGCCTTCATTTTTTTCCTATCCTCAGTTCTTTTTCTTAAAATGCCCATTTTCCCGAAAGATTTCCTTTGACCTTTTCCTTAATTCCAGTGTCTTTCCATAGATTTCGGAATCCTTCCTGACATTCCCTTATGATCCTAGTCTTTTACTGGATTCCTCTGTATTGTACAAATTCTCGGTGATTCCCCAGTATTCCATCCAATTAAAATGGAATCCATTGTCATTCCTGTAATTCCTAGTCTCTCCCCAGAATTTCCTCTGGCTCACCTAACTTCCCAGGATTTTTGCAGAATTCTGTCAGAATTCCTTTTCATTTTAATGGGATTTCCTTTCCTACCTCCAAATCCCAACAATTCAATTGAATATTAATGAATTCTCAATGTTCTGTGGAATTACTAGTCTTTCTCCAAAATTTCTAGCCTTTGCTCAGAATATTATTGTCTTTTTTCCTGGAATTTCTATTCTTTTCCTAAAATTCTCAACATATCCCCTGAATTCTGAAATTTTCACCAGAATTTCCTCTAATTTTAATGGAATTAATTACCTTTACTCTAGAATTCCCAACCCTGATTCCAAATTCCAATTTTTATCATAGAACTCTCAGTTTCCCCAGAATTCCCAGAATATTCCTAGGATTCTGTTTAATTCTCATGGCATTTGTGTCTTTCCTGGTCTTCTGCCAAAACTCAGAATCTCCAGTATTTTTAAAGAAACTCAGGGCCAGGCGCGGTGACTCACGCCTGTAATCCTAGCACTTGGGAGGCCAAGGCGGGCGGATTGTTTGAGCTCAGGAGTTCGAGACCAACCTGAGCAAGAGCAAGACCCCGTCTCTACTAAAAAATAGAAAGAAATGATCTGGCCAACTAAAAATATATATAGAAAAAATTAGCCGGGCATGGTGGCACATGCCTGTAGTCCCAGCTACTTGGGAGACTGAGGCAGAAGGATCGCTTGAGCCCAGGAGTTTGAGGTTGCTGTGAGCTAGGCTAATGCCACGGCACTCACTCTAGCCCGGGGAACAGAGCGAGACTCTGTCTCAAAAAAAAAAAAAAAAAGAAACTCAGTTTTTTGCCAAGATTTCCCAAGATTCTGAAGGAGAGAAGGGGCCTCGTCATTCCCGGCCACCCCACAGCCCTTTCTTGGCACCAACCTTGTACCAGGTGAGAGAGGGGTCTGGGTTGCCTCCAATGGCCAAACACATCAGCCTCACCCGGGTCCCAGCCCGGTGGCTCTGCCCCTCTGGGGGTCCCTCAATCCATAGCTTCTGGGCAGGATCTGGGGGGAGAGGCAGGAAGATTGGCTTTTTTCTCTGGGCTAGGTCCTGAGAGTAGTGTCTCCGAGGTCTGGGGTCATTCCTGGGCCAGGGTAGGGGCTCACATTTCACGTTCAGAGTGAGTGACTTCTTGAAGGTCTCCTTGGTGAAGGCCTCACTGAAGGCCTCGCAAGTGAGGGTCAGACCGTTGTCCTCCCGCCGCACTAGGAACGTCAGATTGGACATGGTGATGTGGCCGCCATGCAGGCCCTGACAAGAAGAGAGCTTCAGACTTGGAGACTACAGCACCTTCCTCCATGGTGCCAGGGGCCTGGGTCCACCCCAGACCCCAGCAGAGACTCATGCAGCATCCCCATCCGCTCCTCTGTCAGTCCCAGGAGTCAGGGGTGCCAGTCCATGCTCCCCAAAGACCAAGGCCTCCAGGCTGCAGACCCCTCTCCTCCCAGCTCCACGAGCCGCGCCCTCAGCCCCCTCGTCCCTCAGCCCCAGCAGCCTGGCCCCGCCTCACGTCCATGACTGTCTCCTCCGTAGGCCCCAGCTGCCGCCAGCCCAGCCACCATCGCAGCAGGACCCGTGGGCGACTGGACTTGGTGACACAGGAGAGCGTCACATTCTTGTTCTCAGACTGGGATGTAGATCCCAGGATAGTAATGGCACTGGGGGGAACTGCAGGGACAAATGGACAGAGGAAAGACACTAGGCCGGGCTGGATTCCTCACAAACCAGCCCAGACAGACTGACAGGGGACAGGGGACAGGGGACAGGGGACAGGGATGGATGATGAGCTCTTTGTGTCATATAGGCATAATTTGGGGGCACAAACAGATGGTTCTTGGGGCATAGACTGACAGATGGGCAGCTGGCACCAGGACTCACAGGTGACCTGCAGCGTGAGGCTGCGTTCCTGGGTCGCTCTAGACACGCTGTTGTGGGCCTCACAGCTGAGCTGTGCCCCGTGGTCTTCCGGCCTCACGATCATCACCAGCACACTGCGGGCCACTGCCTGGGTGTGCTCTGTGCCCCACGCTGTGGACACAGGCTGGCCATTCTGGAGACAGACTCAGGCTTGGGCCAGCTCGGGGCCAGCTCCTGCCCCCACCCTCCCCCAACCCCCACGCTTTCCTCTGCCCTCACCTTCAGCCACTGCAGCGTAGCCAAGGGATTCCCACCTCGGGCCACGCAGGGCAGCTCCAAGCTCTGTCCTGCCCGCACGTGCCCCTCCTCCAGGCCTGGCCACTCGATGACAGGGGGTCCTGGGGGGACTGGGGAGCAGCAGTCACTCAGTGGGCCTGGGAGCCCATCCAGTCTTTCCAGACTCCATAACCCGCCTCTGAACTCCCACATTTCTCCTTTGAGTGCCTGAATTTTCCATAATCCCTGTGACATCCCAGGACCCCTAATTCCTGCTCCCCATCCTCAGTACCCATAACTGACTCTGTCCTCCACTTACACAGAACATTCATGGTGACTGAGACCTTGATGGGGGTGTCCAAAGCTGGGCTGGAGCCCTCACAGACCAGCAAATGCCCATTATCCGAGCTCTGCGGTGTCACCCTGGGATGGGAAGTTGAGATTCTAGAGTCAGAGTCATCATCTGAAATTTGGGGAGTCAGGGTGAATAGGTGGAGATCCCAGGTCCCCACACGTGGTCTAAGTCCCCATGCTGATTTCCTCTGGGCCCCAGAGTTCGATGGAAGAGATTTGGGGGATCAGTAGTGAAAATTGGGGTCCCCAGAGGCCCACACCTGGCCAAAATCTTTGTGCTTGGTACCCTGGAACTGGGGTCCCATGAAGAAGTTTTGAGGGTCACGGTGAAGAATTGGGTCTCAAATAGTCATACCTGACCCAAGTTTCCATGCTTGAATCCCTGTGATATGAGGCTCTCATGGGGAAATTTGGGGGTCAGGGTGGGGAGGAGCACCCCAACTTCCAAACCTGGCTGTGGCCTCTGTGGTGAAGAGTTTCTCCTGGGACCCCTCGTTCACGTTGGCAGAGATGTCAGATATTGTTTGTCCACCTTGGGGCAACAAGAGGACCGGAGGGGTGCTGAGTTCCCCCCAGGGTAGATTCTGGGGTGCA